>CAWUFW010018700.1:0-212215 GCA_963921515.1 Calotriton arnoldi | reverse complement strand
TTTTGTATGCGTGTTGGTCGTACGGCTTGAGCTCCGTGCGACTCGGTCGTGTTTTCCACGCGTTGCATCGTACTTGGCGGGTCGGAGATCGCAGGTACGTTTAGTTTGGGATTCTTCCTGGTGCGTGTCGGTCGGTTCGATTCGCGTGCTTTTCCGGCCGGATAGCTGTTTTCCGCGCGGTTCGGTCGTTCAGCTTGTGTTCCGTACGAGTCGGTCGGATTTTGCACGCTTTTCATCGTACTTTGCGGGTCGGGCTGCACCGGTCCGTGTCGGTCGGAATTAATTCCGGCTCCGAGTTGGTCGGTACGTTTTCCGGCCCGAATCGGAATCGGCCCCTGAGTATGTCTATAATCATAATGCTGAATTGAAAAACTACCAAATACTCTAAACCTGACAAACTGGATGACTTTTCAGGCTCTTGTGCCTTTTCATCAATGGATGTGACTATAGATTAATCAGAGAGAGACATTGACCAAAGACTATATTCACTTGATGACTAATTTAACATGCTGATGCAAAGATTATTTCTACAAACAAGATAACCCATATACAGTCTGATGGAGAAGGCTTACATCAAAATGTGAGGCACTCATGAATGACGGAGACACATCTTGTTCTTCATTAAAATACTAGGGGCCCGATTCCCAAAAGTAATCTGAGACAAAATCCTAACTTTACGACTGTATTCACAAAGGGCATTTAGGAGTAGTAAAGTTAGGATTTTGTCTCAGTTAAACTTAAGTTTTGGTCTTAAGTTTAACCACTACTATTAACAGGGACCCCTCTAGATAAACCATTATACCTGTGACATGATATTCTTTCAGGTAATTGTGTGATGACTTTTGCTCTTTCCCAGTTAGTTTATTGTTCCCATCTAGCTTTGCTTTGCACATTATGCAATGTTACATTCCATCTTATAAATCAATGATTCGTTTGCGTGAACATAATCGCCAATGTAGCCAAATGACTTTGCCTATTAAGGTTACCATACACATAGTGGGTGCATGAGCCTAGACAGATGCCTAATGTATCATTATTATTTTCTTTCTCTTTTCTACACTTAGGTCACATTCTACATGTTTTGTGGTTGAGTTTTCACAATCAGTGTGAAAATATTTATTCTCTATATATACATGTCTGCTTATTGGCATAGTTACCTCCCTCTGGAGCGCAGTACTTTTTCCAATCCACTATTGAAGTCTGCCCGGGTCCTGCGGCTGTTGCCAGGCTTTGTTCGATTTTAGCCTGCTGTTCACCATTCACACAGCAGGGCATCAGTCCATTTGAAACTTCATATCCCAACTTCTGTAACTTCCCCTTTTAACAATATTGTTATTCTAAGTATTATACTCTACTTCTGATCAATAACTCACCCTCAAACTTTCTCCCAATCCTTCCTTTTCTCTGTTTGTCCACTTCCGTGCATTATCATATTGATAGACACAGATGAACTAGGAACAATCTCAGAATCACATACCACTCACTTTCGCTGCCTCATTTTCATCTTCACCTTATCTTTTTGATAAATCACCTCTCATCACAGCTTTCCTATACTTTATATTAGCTGAGTCAAAAGTGTAAAAACAAGATAATTCAAGAGGTGCCATGTCTATAACCTGTGCTCCTAAACCCATGCACACTATATCCTTGATTGTAAATGGCATGTCATGCTTTGATGAAACAGAAAGTTCTATACTATACAGTTCGAAGGGAATTAAAATTATTACACTTGAACAAGAAATGCACTGGCAATTTCTGAACTGAAAAAGCTCCAACTCAATTGGTAGGCTAGATGACCAGTAGCTGCTGCATGATTCCCTCCCAAGCTTTTTAGCTAAGTCCTCCAGCTGTTCTAAGAAATGTGGAGTTGTGATTCTTATTTAAATGTCTTTATCGAACAAAACTGCTACACCCATGGGGCAGATATGTCTTAGAAAATTAAAGAATATTTCAGAACCGATATTTGGCACTATTTAAACCCACAAACCTTGCAAATAAGACTTCCTTTTTCTTATCTAGACTACTTGGTTGAATCTTTCTATTGACCTTGTCTTTGACAAGATGGGCACACTTCACAAGTAGGAGTGGGCGGAACTCGCTGAGCTTTACTCCGTGGAATTCCACAGAGGTCCACGAGTGGCAGAATTCCGGGCCGTAGATCTGCTTGCACTGATTTTTAGCACCAGAGTTTGTCCCCAACTGCAAAATCAGCACAAATGGCACCATGTGGCATGCCTGGGGGCGCTGCTTCTTTCTGCCGTTTGACTAGTTTTTCTACTCAAGCAGCAGCTTTCATAAAGCAAGCAGCAACTTTCTCAACACAAGTGGTAACTACCTATCACGATCGTCCGTGTTGAGAATTCTTGCTGTGAGGCGGTCAAGCTCTTGTTTTTTCTCACTCACCAAATTAACGTTCGTGAGCTGCACTCAAGAAAAACTCCACCACGCAGCGGTTGGCAGAGTTTTTGTCAAAGTCCTTGCTCCAAGAGGAGTATGGAGTGGGCAAAACTCCGCAAACTCTGCCAATGGAGTGGAGTTTACCACCCACCCCTATTTACAGGTGTAACAACAATTACAGAACCCTACCTCATGTTATCATCAGAGACTATGTTTTATTATTTACATCTGGTGATTTATGATAAGTTCTCTAGATTTTTTAGAGACCCAGTGGTTGGTTTTCTAGACTCCCTGTCACAAAGGACTCAGATAATGTGCTAACCCGAATTAGAATATCAGTTGGACTGCAACCATTTCACAGCCCACTGAGGACTATTTGAGCAAGATATGTTTCAGGTAACAATCAATCCCATGAAGCGTTACTGGGATATTTAGAGGAACTTCCAAACCTTCTTTAATTAAGGAATAATACACTCAAGATTACTTGAACAAAGAGAATACCTTTTAAAGATGTATTTTTAATTCTAAGTCCTAGTCTAGTGCACATGAAATGAAATATAACACCGATGAAGACAAATAAATTAGCAGCAGCAACAATCAACAAATCCTGAATTGGACAAACCACTCAAACATTATTGTTATATTCTACAAATCCTACAGTCATTCTGCTACTTCTAAGAGCTAACAAAATTCTAACAGCCATAAAATAAACCCTTATTTGCATTTCTGAAATGGTAGACACACATATACCTGTTTGAACAATAGAATTCTATGAAATAGCAATTTCTGCTATTTTCCTCTCATGAGGCTAGCTGCTCTGTTAAGCAAATGAAGGCTACTGTTCTGGAAGCTTTCATTTGGGACCAGAGATTCTGTATAGCATGTCCCATGTTGCCGAGCGTGAAGCTTTCTCTTTACTCTCCCCTCACTGTGCTTGACTTTTATGACATAATATCTTTGTTTTTCAAAGCTCTTAGCAAAAACACTTAACAGAGAGTAACCTGATGCCCCTTCACTTATTTTTACTCTACGAGATTGTGTTCTTTTGAACAACAACAATGTACGAGACCAGTAGATGTCAACCTTCTAGGAACTCCTACAAAGCAGTAAATAGCTAATGTAAAATTAAGTAGTCAGCATTTAGATTAAATACTGCAAATATGTTCATGTAAGCTTGATTATCACATTGCAGAACATACTGAAATGAATAAAACTTAAAGCACAACTACTACTCAAAAGCATATTGGTGCTAAAACCAGGCAAGGATCAAATCAGCAGGCAAGAATAGTCAGAGAGAAAGTGGCTTTTTAATAAGTGTTAAGTTTCCTAGAGGGGTTTTGATTTTCTGTAAGCTTAAGAGCTAAAGGCAATGAGTTCCAAAGTTTTGCCGTAAAATAGGAAAATGACTTACCATCCCATCAACTTCATTTAATCTTCCATCAAAACTTTCTTATGCCATGATCTCTAATGATGCAGAGCAGTATACCAATTGAATTAATTTTTAAACAATGGAGTTGGGGACTGAGTTGTTCAAAGCTTTAAGGGCCAGATTCAGCACCTTAAACATGTCCCTCTTGCGAACCAGTAACCACTACAACTTATGAAGTTCATTGGGCACTGACTGGTTGTGAGGCAAGTTCAAGATGAGGCAAACTGTTGCATTTTGTGACACTTGAAGCCTAGTTATCACTGTCTGGTTTAGCCTCGGATAGATGGCATTGCAGTAGTCCAATCTTGAAAAATTAATTAAAGCTTTTAAAACTGTGTTGTAAGACGTGATGGAAATAAAGGGGACGATCTTTCATATTACCCATAGAATAGCAAAACAGGTAGCTGTAACCTTATTAGCATGAGTTGAAACAGAGAGGGTATTATCAAAGATGACTCCCAAATTTCTTGCAAAGTTAACAGGCATAGGGGGTGGCCAGCAAGATGACCGAGTAGCACACTGCATATCTTGCACATTCCCAGATGACAGACGGCTGTGAGGCAGTGTACCCGCTCTCTGAGTCTGCTGAGCACCTGTGAGCAGCCCCTCCAGTGACCTGGTCTGGCAGAGACACCCTTTATTGCAGTGTCACTGCGTCCACGGCCACCAAGATGGCGGGCGTGACTCATGCTATGGCACAGCTGAGCCACAAACTGTGTGATTGTGCTGTTCTTCTCCGGCCGGCATTAAATAACACTAGGGGCTGGGGGGTCTTATATCAAGAGTGACTACCCACAGTAGGGGGGATCATCACAGAGCCTCTGCCTTTGCTGCCCCCTTTATTTATTTCTTTAATTTTCTTTCTTTCTTTCTCTCCTCTTATTTCTTGTTTCACTTATGTTGCTGCTTCTGGCTCTAGGGTGGCTTTGTTGCCTGCTTGGTATGGTCCCAGGGAGGCCCCGGTTACTGGCTCTTATGGTCCTTGATCTGCAGGGTTGGTTTGTTGGTAGCATCCTCCGTGATAGTGATAGACGTGATTGCAGATAATAAAGGGCCAATTTTGATACCGTAGTAAATGGCTCTGACCCTCAGTCGGAGCTGTTCCTATGGCATTGTAATCTTCTGTTCGGATTCATTTCCGACCGACCCATTTGGATGGAGTCAGTCAGAAAGGAATCCAAACCGGATTTCCGAATGGCTTCCAACGGGCTGGGAGAGCCCGTCTGCCATTCGGAAAGCCTCCAATAATCCCAAGGACGGCTCTTTCCGCCGGAGAGATTACAATGTTGGATTCCGACAGCCTTTCTGTGCCGGCCTTTCTGACACAGAAAGGCTGTCAGAAGTCAACTTTGGGAGCCCCCAGCAGGGCCCCCATGGGTGCATGGCCTCCAGTTGGAGGCCGAGGGGGCACCTATGGTGCCCCCCTGTTGATCCCTGCACCCTGTGGCAGGCACCTTGAGGTGCCTGCCACGGGGTGCAGGGATGAACTGCACCGCTTCTCTTTGCAATGAGAGCATGTATTCCGGTTGGAATGCATGTTCCCATTGTAAAGAATAGGAGTGCGACCGAACAGTGTTCGGTCGCATCCTAATTGCTGGTTTGGGACCGCCAACAGGAGGTCGGTCGGTCCCAGTACCAAATCGATGTAGGAAGGACTCAGGTCCATCTGATATCAAAATCGGGCCCTAAGTCGAGAATACACATCAGAATGGGGCAGTAAGGAAGCATTAGGTACGCAATAATTAGGGCAGGGCTAAACTCAAAACTCAATGTGCCTGATACCCAGACCAGTCTTTGCAGAGCTCAATACAATCCTGATCTCCCTAGTCTGGGAGGGTAAGAGAGTAGGGTTAGCCTCAGATCTTGAAACTTGACAAGGAAAGGGGGGGTTTGGGTCTTCCTGATCTACAGCTGTACTATATGGCAGGCCTATTGCAGTATGCTGCATTGTGGTGTGCTGAGGGCACAAAATGGGAGAAGGAACTCCTGAGTGGTCTAGTGGAGGACAGTGCTGTTTCTGGGTACCTTCTGAGTGTCTACAAAGGCTTGACGGCCCAGCCTCTCTAAGTGCGACAGGTTGCAGGGGCCTGGGAAGGGGTAGTTAGGCATGTCTTGTAATGCCGGCCCTACGCTAGACTCTTGAATATATGGGGGCCTAGACCTTTCAACAAATACGAGAGTCTAATGTCCTTGCAACTGTGGGCTGGAGGGTGCTGCATACCCTGGGTGACCTGTATGTAGATTCGAACTCCCTTACCTTTGGCAAAGCCCAACATATTTTCCTCTTAGGACCTGGACATTTCCTGCAATACACAAGGAGCTAGTCCAGGGATAATTTCCCAGATGTATTGGGGCCTTCCACGACTTTAGAACTGATACTTGACATTGGAAATGTAAACCACTCAGGACTCGACCTTTGTGAGAAGCTGACATTGTGGAGCCACTGATGGAGATAGAGTGGAATAGGACATATGCGTTAGTCCAGGTAGCGATGGGTAACACTCGCTTCAATTTGGCACATTTTCATTACCTCTATTGCTCCTATCTTACACCTCGGAAGCTTCATACCATCTTCCCAGCTAGATCCAAGTTATGACCAAGATGCAGTGGTGGCACAGCGTCCTTTATACATATGATGTGGGCCGGCCCTAGATTGGTTACCTACTAGACTGCAGTAGTGCAAAAGCTTCAGGGGATGACAATGCTGTCCTTTGAGATGACCATTAAGCACTGCTTTGCTGAGGCTCATACTTATAGCTAAACAGGGTGAAAAGATGCAGTCTAGATTTGCAATGCTGAGGTTGTGTCTGGCTAAGCAATGGATATCTATTCATTGGTTCCCTATCGTTACGCCACCAATCTCCTCCTGGGAGGCAGAACTGCATGAATGGGCTTTGGCTGACCTACGGAGGTTCCGTAAGGTATGGCTGGATGAGAATGTGGAGTTAGACCTCCATATGTGGAAGAAAATGGTTCACAGATTTATGGATGTCCAGAGGGGTCAACAATTTTATCCGAGGAGGAGCCCTGTTGACCCGCACATGGGAGAGTCCAGGGACAGCTCGCTGAAGGAGTAACAGAGAGCCTCAAGATGGCAAGGCCTGATGAGAGGGATTCAATACACAGCTTTAGTGCTCTGGGTGGGGACCTTACGGGGACATCTGTTGTGTGCGCTCTTGCAGATTTAGCTTGTTTATCATACTTCGAGGCCTCCGCCTTTTTCAGTTTTCATTGCACTTACTCTCTGCCTTATGTGATGTTTCTCCAAGCTCACAATTGGGTGCTGTTCACAAGTATGACGACTACCAACATTTTATTCTGCTGAAAATCCTGTCTTTGTGTTATTGTTCTTCACTAATTTCAAAATGATAATTACAAATCCAGCCACCAGGCATTGGATTAAAAGGTCAAACTTTTACCAAACAGAATAATGTTTTCCCCATTTAGTTTAAGACAGCTGGTCTTCATCCAACTGTTTACAGAGCACATAGAGGGCATCATTTACAAAAAGTGATGCATCCATATTGGCCAAGGTCAACAGCGTGGGACAAGCAAAGAGGACAGTTACCAAGTTGATGAAACACTAGCATGATGAAGGAGAAACTGGCCAACAACCTGAAGGCAGCAATGCAGACCAGAGGAGGCAGTACAGGGCATTAGGAGGAGATGGATGTCTTAGAATAGCTGGTGGCAGCTGTAATCCCAGAGGAATTGGTGGCAAGAGTTCCAGGACAAGACAGTGCAGCTTATGAGGAAGAACAAGACCTACAGGGTAAGTCGAAAAAAGGGGCATTGTGGTCAAAAAGGTCATGCCGTGCAGTGCAGCTAGCTATGTACCAGTGCTCCACTGCACCATGTGCACAGCAAAGGCCAAGTATGTGGGTCACGTACCATTAAGCATCACATAAATGTAAGTCACACTGCCCAGTAGGGGCGCTAGGTGGCGCACGACCAAGATGGCCGCACACCTGTGAGGCTCTTGCTGCTTGGCGGCATAATCCTCCAATTATCCAGATTTTGTATGCACTTCCACTGCTTAAAGTGCCTGCCTTTTGTTTATTTTCCTTATGCCTGCCTCTGGTTAAAAAATCGGCGACCGAGGACACTGCAAGACGGTCTTGGGTCGTGCTGCGCACTGCGCGAAGACTGACGTGAAGCAGGACTGGAGACCGGCCCGGGTCCAGCCGCTACGCGAGCCCCGGGGATCCCACGTAGCGTTTGGGCCCCGTCTGACTCGCGCTGCACGCCGATCTGACATCCGGGGCATCCTGGACTTCTCGTGTTTACCTGCCTCACCTCACATCCTGCAACTCCCACACTCCGTCACCGAGGTGGTTGAGGTAAGCAGCGGTAACCACCGTCAGTAATTTAAAAGCGCTGCTCGAACTGTGTCGTCTCGCCTAGCTAAATGCTTCCTCAGACCCATCCGACACACTTTATGCGATCCATTGGCCTCACGCTGATCTGCACCCGCCGCTAGAACACCCTGCCTGCCTGTTGCTGCATAAACGACTTCTTCGCCATAGAGACGTTGCTTATGTGGCCTGCTACACCGGGATAGACGCGTAGTGCAGCGCGGAATTGAAAGAAGGCCTGCTACCCTCTGATTCCTGGTCTTACCTGGGAGAGGCTGCCCTACCATGCACTATCCAACTTCTCCCCCCTGCAGTAGTTGTGAAGAGAGGCGACACCTGCTGCCAGAGCCTAACACAGAGAAGCACTGTTTGGCCCGCAACGCCCCGCCATCATTCAAACTGTCCTGGCTCCGTATTGTACTGGGAATGAGAGCTGCTGACCTCCTGTCACTGGTCCATACCTAACCTCCTACCCCACCACCTGTGGTGGCTTCAGTCTCACGCACAAGGTCGCCTAATTTAAGCCATCTAAAGCGGGGCTACCACATGGTGCTAAGAAGTGCACGGTGCCGCCACTTGTCCTTTCCCACTCGGGGGTATAGCGCACTCTCTAGGCTCCGTCACTACTGACATATCCAGCTTGGCTGCCTGCTGCAGGTACACTGCTGTTGAGGCACCGTCCCATTCGTCTACTGAGCGTAGGAAGACCTACATTCTACACACCTGCTGCAGGAGGCCTAATGAACACTTCCCTTCCTCCTTGGCAATTTTGAGACACCTATCCTTTGCTGCAGAAGTGCCTACCACCTGCTACAGGAAATCGGCGTTTGGATCTAGACAAACTTACTGGCCTCTCATTCTGCTAGGAGCACCGACGGTGGAGTCACTCTGACGCCTCTCCATCTACCCTCTGACGACGCCACACCACCACGGCTCCCCCTCCCCTGGCTGCTTAACCTACAGTGCAGTATACTCTTGCGACAATGGGGAAGACAGATGGCCGCCAGTCCAAACTCCTCTTTGAAACCAAGAATGTCGCCACGCGCTCCAGCTCGGAGGACCCAGAGCAGCCCAACGAAGAACAAGCGCAAGCTCCGTCGGCCACCCAAGTTCACTACTGGGTATGAAACATAGCCTCACGGACATCTCAAGCAAAATGGACTCCATGAATAGCCGTATGGATTTTATAGTCCAGAAGGTGGACAAACACGATGGCCAAAGTAAGGAGGCAGAAAGACGGATCTCGGACAATGAGGATGCTACAACTCAGTTACAACAACAAATGACACAAATGGACAAACTTCTCAAAGTCATTGCTGCTAAAAATGAAGATTTAGAGGCTCGCAGCCGTCTTAATAACATCCGCGTCATTGGGATCTCGGAGAGCACCAACACCGGGCGTATGGAGGAATTTATTGAGCGCCTATTGCGAGACACCATTGGCGCTGAGGCCTTCTCCCCCCACTTGATAGTGGAAAGGGCACACAGATCATTAGGCCCCAAGCCCCTTCCAAGCAGCACTCCATGCCCGATTAAGCCCGTCTCCTTAATTACTAAGGGTGGGCGGAATTTGCGTAGTCGCGTTACTCAACATTCCGCGAAACTGTAAAAAATCTCCGCGAGCACGCAGAATCCCGCAAGCACGCGGAATTGCTTGTTCCGCCCGTTCGCGATGCGTTTTTCCTGTTCGGGGACGCTGTTTGCGTGCTCGGGGGGAAATATCTCGCGAACTTGCCCATGCGGTCGCCAATTGGCGCGGCCATCTTGTTTCACTTGTCCCGCCCGCTCGCGATGCGTGTTTCCTGTTCGCGAACGCAGATATCCGATGGCGCGTCCGAATGACGTGTTCGCATTCGCACAATCTCGCGGGATCGCGCGAACGGATAGGAAAACTCGGCAGCGAACGCAGGCATCCCGGTAAGTCGCTACCTCGCGCTCGAACACGCATTTTGAAAGCGCGAACAAGGAAAAAATTCCGCTACACCGCGGATGGCAGAATTTTTGGCAATTCCGCGTTCTCCGCGGAATGCAGAATTGCCAAAATTTCACAAATTCCGCGAGTGGAACGGAATTTACCGCCCAGGCCTATTAATTACCGTGATCGTGATACGGCGCTAAGAATTGCCAGAGAAAAAAAGACACTTCATTATGAAGGCACCGAATTCACCATCTATCCTGACTTTACGGCTGCAGTTCAGGAGGCGAGACGCAAATTCCTACCGGCCAAACAAAAACTTCGGAAAGCGCAAATCGAATATGCACTCATGTACCAGGCACGCTTGCGGGTTACGTATCAGAGTAAACAGTACTTCATTACAAATCCACATCAAGTAGATGATTTTCTCAAAAACATCAAGAAGCAATCGCTGCATCATGAGCACAGGGAACGCCCTTCCAGATCTCCATCTCCCACAACTGACTGACTCTGAAGGTCGGGGGGGGGGAAAAAAAAAAACACAGCACTAGAGACAATTCACTAGAACCTGTCTCCACATGAACTGCATTTTGAACTTTGGGTGTGAAAGCGGTGATAAGGTGTTACAGGCTCCTCCCAGTGAGAGATACATGACACGCCTCCTAGGCGATCTGTTCGAGTGGTGGTTGACAAGAGACAGATAAGTGTTAAGCACAATAAATATGTACCTATTGTTGGGCGGTGGGCACGATATCAACCATGTTTAGAAACTGAACTATGTCAAGCACCACCCTTCCCCCTCCATCCCCTGTCATTGGGAGGCTGTCTCTCCAGGTAGCCATGCAAACACTCATAGAGAGATGCATTCACAGCTCCAGGTCCGATACGCATCAGGATGAACACATAATGTTCTGCTATGACTCCACATATTGAGGTGTTTAAGGTAAATCTCCTTATGTGGAACATCAGGAGGTTAGGAGATCCCAGTAAGTGTAGGCAAATACTTGCATATTTGGACCGTCATCAAATTCACATCGCTATGCTACAGGAGACACACTTTGACCCACACCGCACTCCTGGTTTCGCCAGCAAGTGGGCCGCAGACCGAGTTTTCTCATCGTACTCTACATATTCAAGAAGCACAGTGATTCTTATCAAGAAAAACACTCCTTTCATTTTGGGTGGGACGTATCACGATTCATTAGGTAGGAGCTGCATGCTCTGGGGAACACTGGGTACACAATCGGTCACTCTAGTGTGCTGTTATGGGCCGAATGTGGATAACCCGGACTACTTCACTACTCTATGGGGACAAATCCTTAAGATAGGTTCCACACATATTATATGGGGGGGTGACTTTAACACTGCATTTTGGCCCACTGCTGACAGGTCCAACCCTCTCCCTCATCACTACACCAAAACAGAGGGTGCATTGGCAAACATGTTCTCAGCTCACGGTCTTACGGATACATGGCAACACTTTCACCCTGATGGAAGGGAAGGCACACACTACACTGCGGTACATTCTTCCTGGGCTCGTTTAGATTACTGGGTTGTCTCCCGGGGTGTTGTCCCGTGGATACACGCTGTTGAGCATTTAGCCAGAACTTATTCTGATCATGTCCCAGTTCATATGACGATTTCACCCCCCAATTTCATCGCTACTCCAAGATGTTGGAGACTCATACCAGAGGCTCTGCTGGACTCTGCTTTTAAGGCTGAACTTGGTGCAGAAATTACTGACTTTTTTCAGAGAAACACAGGTTCCGTGGCACGCATGAGCACGGTCTGGGAGGCTTTCAATGTAACGATGAGAGGGTCTTGTATTGCTAAGAGCTTTGGAGTTTTAAGAGACATCCGACGTAGTTTGCGGAAACTTGAAGAGGAGCTGAAGCAATTGGAAGGTGGTCTTTGGCAGGACACCTCTGGGTCCCAACAGGCAACATTTAGAGATAAACTCTCTGAATACAAGGACACTGCTGAACGAGAAGCTCGTTTCCGGGAAAAATACTTCACAGCGCGTAGGTATGGGGAGGGGTAGAGACCGGGCAGAGCATTAGCGATGGAAATTCGGCTGTCCTGCTTCTCCAATTACATCCTAGAAATTAGTGATAACGATGGTACACGTCATAGGGACAGTCTCGATATCCTTAAAGTTTTCACCAAGTTTTATGCTGACTTGTATAGCACTCGTACAAACGGACCCCCTGACCTTTCCATATACCTGAAGGACATAGCTCTAGGTTGGCTGGGCGATGCTCAGAGAGAGTTCCTTGCAGCTCCTCTCGAAGGCGATGAAATACGGGCTGCAATTATGCAGATGAAGTCTGGGAAGGCCCCAGGCTCAGATGGCCTCCCCATGGACTTCTATAAAACTTACATTGATCAATTGCTTCTGATGCAGCGCGTACAATAAAAACTATTCTCCTCCCAGGTTACTTATAGATCATCCAGGGGCAAACTATATTTCTCATATCCACATGACGATGGGGCCCATAAACATCGCCTAACACACACGCACACTCCTGGATTTCCTTTACACCTTTGTGAAATTCTGTACTCATAGGAGAAGCATGAGAACTAAATGGAGAACACCATTTATGTACCGCTGGAAGAGCCAGGATATCTTATTACCTTAATTTGTCACTTTCTTTTAGTTATTTCTTAAGATATTCCTGCTCATTGTCTTGTCGATGAATCATTCATTTAAGAAATTAGTTCATAGTGATTAAGACCAGCTGAATCACAATAACCAATTACTAATGTCACAATCATTCAGGAAAATAACCACCGAGTCATTTTGGGTTTAAAGAATCTGAAATTTTATATAATTTTTAAAAGCATGAAAAAGAGTTTAATACTTTATTCAATTATTCATTCTTAAATTCAAATATTTATTAAGCATAATCAATTTATTTCAGAAAGGAAATTTTTGTCATGAAGCCAAAACCCTAATTACCTGCCTAGCTTCCTAATTTAGCCTAATGATTTCTAACCTAAGTTAAGAATTAGAAATAGCCTGATTCTCATACTCAACTGGAAAATTAAGACAGCAACAGCAACTTCAGCTCGTCAGCATCAGCTACCTGCAACCCGTCTCATCTAACAGTCTTTCAGCATCTCCCGCTCAGTAAGGGATCGATCAGGACCACCCAGCACTGGAAGCCACCAACACGACTCTCCAACTCCTCTCCTGACTGTGACTGCAACCGTGACTGACCCCCTCCCACTAAGAGTAGGCCCTCTTATACCCTAATTCTAACTTTGCTAACTAACTGTTGCAACATTAATAGCACGCTTTTCTTTCATTGGTCCATGCATGTCATCTTATTCATTCTTTTAATCAAGTTCTCTTGGATTCAAGGGTCCTTGGATCATTTCCTTTCCCATACGCTTAAACATTTTCATCTGTTTCGATCAGTACATTTGTAACTTCTTTCGACACATTCAAGAGCTCCGCAGTCATTGTCCTTTCTCTTAAACTTGTTTCCCACGGGCCTTCTGCTGATCATCATGGCACACTATCAGTTCAATTAGGTCACACCAGCCTTGACCATTTCTTGCATCCTAGCTGCCTCAGTAACCTCACGAGGTTGGGTTTTTCTCCGATTTCATCCCGTGTCATGTGTCCCCTTGCGCCTGCGCACATCTTCCCACTGGCGGCCATTTTATATCGCCACTCGGTTATACTTTTTAGAAGCACTAATTTGAGGCAAACAAAACATAATTAAAATAGAGAAAAATAGCCCTTTCGTTTCCCTCCCGTCGTCTACGTACCCCAATTAGTTATTACCTAGCAGAAAGCAACATTTAAGCTGTTCCTTACTTACCATCAATATTGTTTTTGCAACGACACGTTTTATTTCTATGAAGCACAAACATGCATTTACTTTTAATTAGTACGCATTTATTTTTACGTTATAATAAGACACACGGACATCCATTAATAGATTATTTAGCACATATTTTTGGCATGTTACCCTTCCCATACATACAGTGTTGATTAATACATTTAGACGAACATTTTATTTAATTAATTATAAAATTTGTTAGGGGTTACATTTTTTATTTTCCCTGCTCCATCAACTCCCCCCTTTGGTGATTTTTAAATCACCACATAAAACCCAAGTCATACTTCTTTTCAAGCAGCATGTCTTTCATCCTTTGCTTTCTGTTATTTACACATCTGTTTCTTCTTCATCTTGCCTTTTAGTCTCTTTATACATGCTTTCTTTCATTTTCTCCAATTCAATTTCACCCATTTCTCTCTCTCTCTCATTATTCTGTTATTCCTTTTTATCTTATTTTGTCTTACTTTTCTCTTTATACATGTTATTACTATTTTTAATACCATGGCTAACAGTATTACTATAGTTGCTACTATTATAACTTTCCCTATCACTAGTCTACTCATCCTAGTTAACCAATTTGCTACTGAAGAAAACCCTCTACCAAGTTTTCCCAAAACACTTTCAACCTCCAGTGGAACTAGTTCTGTATATTTTCACTTTTATCAGGAATGTAAGTACAACAATGTTGGACTTTCAACATTCCACAGACTCCACCCTCTTTTGCCAAAAGAATATCAAGGGCAAGCCGATTTTGCATCACCATAGCTCTCATGGCAACCATTTCGGTATTTACCATTAAGAACCCTCCCGCAGTATCTGTAGACAAACGATCTACTACTGTGGATAACTTCCGAATTTTGAATGCATTCAAAGATATTCCCACTGCTGGTATCAATGCTCCAAAAATATCACCTACAATTTCTGAAAAACTTTCCCTCTTTCTACGTGTAAATCTATTTATCATCTTGTATGTTCCTTTTTCTTCTCTGTCCATGTGAAAAAATTTTGGAAAGACCAGGCATACATAGCAAGTTCCATACCAATGGTCCGGTAACCTGTAATAAGCTCTATTCCCACAAACATAATAGATACCTGGAAATATTGGGTCCTTTCCACCTTTGAATCCCCAACCTCCCAGAATTTGATAACTGTCATGGCAGATACTGGAACCTACAAAGTAATTGTCATAGACTGTCTTATTTCTCCTAATACACAACTTTCCTGTTTGCGGCCAATCTAATGTCATTGCTGCATTTATCTTTTCCCTTCATGATTTCCTTCCTCAAACGTCCATAAGCGTTTTCCTTCCTCTCTTATTGCTTCTTTTTGAAATTTCATTCTTCTTTCTTCAACCATTTCTAAAAATACCTTTTCTTCTTTCTTTAACTCACAGGTAAGGTTGTTACTAACTATTTCTTCTAACGTTAATTTTCTATGTTCTAAAAAAATTCTCCTAAAACTTTTGCTGGTTTTACTTTGTTAAGTTCGGGTACTACTGGAATGTTTGCAAAAATCTTATCTATATCAGTATAATAAGATTCTAATCTACCTGTTTTATAAAATAAACTCGCTATTACACTACATGTTATTCCATAAGTCAGAGGTAGGTGATGATAAGTCACACCTTCTGATACTGATGCAGGCAACTGCATACAAACATAACAATCTCTCACATCCATTGTCTCTACGTATTCATACAACAATTTTGTAAAAACATTCTTTGAAAAATCTGTTACTGACTTATCCTTATGCAACTCTGCACTACTTCTTAAAATAACTGGTTCTTTAATATTAGTTTCTTTTTCTGGTTTAGTATCATTTTTTGCTTCTATCACAGCTACACTAATAGGAATTGTGATTGCTAAAACTATCCATATGGTCATTAATAACCCTGTCCAAAAGCAGCACATTTTGCACCATCTCTTTATAAATTCACATTTTTCTCTTCTATCCCTATTAATTTCCATTTTTCTTTTTCAATTTGTTAAGTTTCAGAAAATTGTGTCACTACACCTCAGAAATGACTTAGATGCCACTCTGCTCTCAAAAGTCTTTGCTTGGTACTTTCTTTAATTCTCTCCAGAATTCTTTCGTTGTCACATCCGGTGATTTGTCACATCCAGTAAATTGTCATGTCCGGCAGAAGCACTATAAGTCTTCACTTCAGGTTTGTTGCATCTCACCTTTTCCCATCCGACTTCTTAGTCTCTGGTTCTTGTGAGTGTTTTCTTCTTCTTCTTTGTAATCTGTTAGTGCAATATACAGCCACTCAGGTGACTTATACTTTGCATTCACTTTCTTTGTCCTTTTGGACTTTTGTAATCTTTTCCACTTGGTTTTTCTTGTCCCTTTTGACTTGTTACTTCATTTACTTGTTCAGCACCTTCGTCTCCCGCTTTTATTATTCTATATCTCAATGTTCTTACATAGCTGTTGGGCCAATTATCTCCTTTTCTTGGCCTTTTGGTTTCACTTTCTCTTTCTTCTCTTTCTGATTTCCAATTTCTTTTTCTTGATTCAGTTTTTGCTTTTTCCTCTCCTCCACTTTCTTCTGTTTCTGTTTCAACTGTTTCACTATTGTCTCTTATTTTGAAACTTATAATCTCGTCATCTCCTACTGGTGGATCTGTCTTCTCCTTTTTGTTTTCCCTTATTACTGTCCCTCCTCGGGGTTCTTCCGCTTTGGTGTTTTTCTCCTTTTCTGCTTCTAAATTTCCCTGTTCTTCTGTTTCTCTATCTGTCCCTATTGCTCCTCGGGGTTCTTCTCGATTTTCTAACTTTTTGTGTACTTCTTTCCCTACTTCATCTATTAAAATTGTTTCTGAAGGATTTCCACCATAACTTGTACTTGGTTGTTCATCTAACTCAATTTCTTGCTAAGTTTCTTCTCTAATTGGTTTATAGCCCCAAGTTTTCCTTAGGAATTCTTCACGATTTTCAACTGAATCATCAGAGTCTGAAGTTGTGTCAGATATTTCCAGATGTCGACTTACAGGTCGATCTTCAAGTTCTTGAATTTCGGAATTTCTTTCTTCTTCTTCTTCTTCTTCTTCTTTAGAGGTACTTGCAGTTGGGGTTTCCAGATGTCGACTTTCAGGTCGATCTTCAAGTTCTGGCACCCTTTCTTTTATCTTTGTTGTCCCAGCCGTTAAACTTTTATCCCACACTTCCAGACGCCGACTCACATGTCGATCTGTAGGTTCTGGAACTCTGATTGTGTGGCTGGCATGAACCCAGTTTTTCACTCCTGCACACTTGACGGCAGTCGTTGTCACCAGGATTACCTGTCGTGGCTCGTCCCAACGAGGAACTAGACAGTTTCTTCTCCTGTGGACTTTTATGCGGACCCAGTCTCCTGGATTCAAATCGTGGGCTGGTTTTCTTTCAAGAGTGGTCGCATCCGGTCCAACCTGATGAAACACAGAACGCACCACATCAGCCAGTCCCTTGCAATAATCCAGTACTATATCATCAGTTATAGTTAATAACTTGTTGACAGGTACGTGTGCTTGTCTCATTGCTCGTCCCATGATCATCTCATGAGGACTGAGTCCAGTTTTCTTTTCAGGGATGCTTCTGATGGTCATCAGAACAAGAGGCAGTGCATCCGGCCATTTGAGTCCTGTAGCTTGACACATTTTTCCCAATCTGTTTTTAATTGTTCCATTAATCTGCTCTACTACCCCAGAAGCCTCTGGTCTGTAAGCACAATGTAGTTTTTGTTTAATACTCAATGCTTCACAAATCAATTGGATCAACTCATTTTGAAAATGTGTTCCTCTATCTGTCTCAACCGTGACTGGAAAACCATACCTTGGAATGAACTCTCGCAGCATAAGTTTTGCCACTGTTGTTCCATCATTCCTTCTCGTGGGGTATGCCTCCACCCAATGAGAGAACAAACAGACAACCACTAGAACATATCTTAGTCTGTTACTAGGGGGCATATCGATAAAGTCTAACTGCATTCTAGTGAATGGACCTCCTTCTCGTCCTATTGTTCCTAGACTCACTACTGTTTTTCTTCCTGGGTTAAACTGTTGACAAATAAGACATCTTTGACAAAGACTTTCAGCAATGGCTCTGAATTTTGGGTTATACCAGGTTTGTCTAAAAAGTCTGATCATTGCATCTCTCCCAATATGAGCTTGTCCATGGTACATCCGTGCCATGTCTGCAATCATGCTATCAGGCATAACTGGTCTTTCATCTCTGTATACCCACACACCATTATTTTCCTGTCTTCTACATCCTGCTTTTATCCAGTAATCTTTTTCCTCATCTCTTGCTGTTTCTTGTAACTGCCTTACTTCATCCCATGTTTCGACAGTATTAGTGAAAAGCAAAGGACAAGAGACATGCTCCCTTTCTCTATTTTTGGTCAGGGACGCCATGTTTTCCGCACAATATCTAGCGATCTCATCAGCATAATTATTGCCGACCGCTATGTAATCTTCGTTTTTCTTATGCGCCTTGCACTTCACTACAGCTATTTGTTTAGGCAACTGTATCGCCTCAAGCAGTTTCTTAACATAATCTCCATTTCTGATAGGTGTTCCTGCAGATGTCAAAAATCCTCTTTGTGACCAAATCTGACCGAAATCATGTACGATGCCGAAACCATATTGGCTATCGGTCACAATCGTGATTCGTACATTTTTCCCCAATTTACATGCTTGAATCAAAGCAATTAGTTCCGCAACTTGGGCAGACCTAACTCCTTTCAGACAAGACGCTTCCATCACAGTTGCCACTGTGCATACTGCGTAAGCTGCGCTTAACACTCCTTCTTTTGTACGCAAGCATGAACCATCCACAAACATGACATAATCAGATTCCTTTAACGGTTCATCTTTTATGTCAGCTCTTGGTTTTGTGCAATATTCCAGCACGTTCAGACAATCATGATCTACTTCGTCTTGTTCAATTATGCTTTCTTCATCTGGTAATGATGTAGAAGGATTTACATTCATGCATCTAACTATGGTCACATTTTCAGCGCTCAGGATGACTTTTTCGTACTTAGTCAGCCGACTATGTGTCATGTACTGTGTTTTTGTTCTTGTCAAAAGAATTTCTACCGAATGGGGAACATATACTCTCAGTGGATACCCCATCACTATACCTTCACTTTGTTCCAGACTTACACAAGTAGCAGCAACTGCTTTCAGACATCCAGGCAATGCTTTTGCTATAGGATCTAAAACAGCTGAAAAATAAGCGATTGGTCTTTTCATGGTCCCGTGTTTTTGTACCAGTACTGAAAATGCACATCCATCTCTTTCACTGCAGTACAATTCAAAATCCTTCTCATAATCAGGCATGCCTAAAGCAGGGGCCTCGCACAGTTTCTTTTTCAATTCTTTGAAAGATTTCATTTCTTCTTTGTTTAACTCAAAAGGGTCTTTTACATCTTTCTTGGTCAATTTTTGTAAGGGTTTTGCAATCAAAGAGAAACCACTTATCCACTGTCGACAATATCCAACCATTCCCAAAAACATTCTTACCTCTCTCTGAGTCATTGGTGCTCTCATTCCTTGAATCATTCTTACTCTTTCTGTCGCTATTTTTCGTACTCCTTTCTCAATTTTATGCCCTAAATACTGGACTTCTTTCTGACAAAACTGTAATTTTGAAGGAGACACTTTATGTCCTCTTTTCTCTAAATGGTTCAGTAAAGCAATTGTGTCACTTACACATGCTTCTTTGGTTTTCGATGCCACTAATAGGTCATCGATATACTGCACCATCACTGATTTTTCTGGCATTTTTAAATCTTCCAGAGATTTCTTTAGAATCTGATTAAAAATTGAGGGGCTTTCTGTATACCCCTGAGGAATTCGGCACCATGCCAAAATACGCTCTCCGAACCGGAATGCAAATAATGGCTGGCTATCTGGATGCAAAGGAATAGAGAAAAACGCGTGACACAAATCTATCACAGTGTACCACTCAGCTTCATGTGGAATTTGATATAAGATTACTGCAGGGTTTGGCACTATTGGACAACATGGTACAACTATTTTGTTGATCTTTCTCAAATCCTGTACTATTCTATATGTTCCATTTGGCTTTTTCAGTCCCATAATAGGTGAATTACATGGACTGCTCATGATTTCTTTCAAAATTCCCTGTTCAATCATCTTATTTATCACAGGAGTTATTCCTTCAATTATTTCTGGAGTTAATTTGTACTGTGGCGTGTTTGGATAAGTTATCCCTTCTTTCACTGTCACTTTTACGGGATCAACTTCTCTCATTAACCCAATGTCTTCTCCTGAAAAATCCCACACACTTTCTTTTACTGCACCTTTTAGTTCTTCTGGAAGTTTTTCTGCATCAAATGCAGGAAACAAACCATTCGTTTCAGGTTCCTGATTCATCAAAGTTACTTTATACAGAACATCTTCATCTGAAGTCTGAAAACCTATTCCATCTGGCGTACAATAAATTGTGCAATTCATCTTGCATAAAAGGTCACGACCTAAAAGATTTACAGGACTACAATCGCACACTACAAATTTATGCATTTTGCTAAAAGAACCAATTTTTACTTCCACCAATTCAGTAAGTGGGGTTTTAATCTGCTGATTGGCTACTCCTACCACTTGGATGTATTCACCTGAGAGAGGAAGGTTTGGAATTTCCACTGATCTAACAGTAGAACGGGTAGCTCCAGTATCGACAAGGAATGTTACGTTTGCACCATTCACTTCTCCATCCACAAAGGGACCAGACTGATCTACCTCTAGAGTTGCGCCAAGCACGCACTCTTTCCCCTCTCCTGCGCACCGTCAGAATCTTTCATCCGGGTCATCCTCACTCTGACGCAACCAATACTGAGAAATGTTAGCTGCTCGCGGCAACTGTGTTACCTGCTCTCCTCCGTAGAATCCTGTTTCTGTACTGTATCTTTGCTGGTTAACAGTGTTGGGAAGTGGTGGTTGCGGCACCTGACTTTGTTGAACAACTACCTCATTCTGCACCTGTGGAGTTAATGATTGATGTTCCGGATTAGGTTTAGGTGGGAACTTACACTCGTTTCTCCAATGCCCTAATTTTCCGCAATTATGACATGGCCATTTCTTCTTTGCCTCTTCTAGACTCACTTGTCCTTTTCCTTTACCTATGTTTGGTCGCATTTTATTCTGTCCTGATTCGTTTCCATTATTATTGTCCAATTGAGCTTCTTGTTTTTCTGCCACCTTCACTTGTGCCCACATTGCCTTTTCTTTCAACTTACGTTGTTTACTCTCTATTTCATCACTACAATACTTAGCATATCTCAGTACCTTATCTACACTTCCATTCTGCCAGTTTATCATGTGTTGCTTAATCATATCGCTTATTTCTGGTTTCAGGCCAAACACAAATCGGTATACAAAATGACTCATGTCCTTTTCACTCAACTCCTCATAACCACTATACTGCTTGAAAACCAATAACAGTCGCTCATAATATGCATGTACAGACTCCTTACTTTCCTGTGTAGTTCTATCAATTTTAACCCAATCTGTCTCTTTAGGAGGAATCTTATTCTTCAAAAAGGTAATCACCTTATCGTACTTCTTCATCACATCAGGACCTGGAGCTCCTGTCTTAGGATCTCTTGGATATTCTGTAGTTGGCCAGTCAACTGTAATCTTACATTCGGACCATAAATCTGTTGGTACCACTATGTCAAACAATCCATCTAAATCTATCCACAACACTTTTGAGACTTTTACAAACCTCTCTACTTGTCGGTACCACTCAACTGGTTTCTCTCTTAACTTTGGAAAGTCATTGGTAAATGACAGTATGTCCTGCCTAGTCCAGGGAACATGCACGTAACTACCACCTGGAGTTTCTCTCATGGGGTATTCTTTGACAACAGATTCTTTTTCAGTTATCATAAAAGCCAATGAACCTTTGTCTGTACTTTTCTCATTCTTCTTTGTCCATCTAACCTTCCATCTGTCCACATCACCCCATTTTCTCAACAACACAATTAACTCCTTTATCTGTGTCAGCCTTCCTGCCGTGTTCAAATTTTCAATATCTTTTTCACAAAAGTCTACTCTGTATGGTTTCTGCAACGTTTTTACCTTTGCAAAATCTATTCCAATCTCACTAGCCACTTCTTCTAGTTTGTCATGTAAATTCTTTGCCCTCCATGTTATACTTTTGCACAGAAACATTATTTCATCATCCTGATAATTTTTTATCTTTTCGGTACCAATCGTTCCTAGAATTAATTCTTCCATATCTATTTTTAATCTGATCACATCTAATGGTTTTTCTTCTGTTTCTTTTATCTTAAAAGCTTTCATCCACTCATTCAACTCATCAGGAGTCGGACCTATGGGTGTATTATTTAGTTCTATCCAGTTACCACTCTTTTCAGGCGTTTCTGTTGCAGATTCTGTTACCATATGCATTTTCCTACCATTGCATTCATTCACCGTTAAATTTGTAGGTGGACTCGGTCGGTAAGTACTAGCCAAATTACTTGTACTTGCACTTTGTTCCATCCTTTCCTTTTCTCTCTGAAATTGTGAACTCAAGGGAATCACCAAAGATCGTTCATCAATTTTCTGATTCTCAAAAACTGGTATTACTGGACCTATTGTTACAGGCACAGTAACTGCTTCCATATTTTTCGTTAATTCTCTAATTTTCTCAGTTAGTTCTTTTGTTGTCCTTGCCAATTCGCTTGCATTGTCGCTTTCTATTCCTTCATTTTGAGAAGTTCTCATTTGTTCTTGTGACCTATTTACTTCAATTCTCTTTTCCGGACTTTTACTTCGCATAGTCTCTATTAGTGGCGCATTTGGTGTCACCACTGTAGAACTCTGCTGATACGGAGGTGGATTTCTATTTAAAATATCCTCCAGCAATTCGTCATCCGTTTCGCTCTCATGCATATACTTTTCTCTCTCTATATGTTTCTTTTTCTCAGTCCGTTTTTTCTTAGTCCCTTCCTCAACTGTAAAAGCTGGAAACAAACCTCCTGTCATGTTAGCACATCTCCATCGCTTTATTCTGTCCTCATGATTTACTCCCCACAATCTTCCAGGCATAAACTCATGATCTATCATTCCTCTGAATCTCTCTCGTTCATACATCTCATCTTCCCATTCCGTCAAAGCTTCAAACTGTGTTGGTCTAGGTCTAGGTTCCAACTTACACATTTTTTCTCGCAAGTTTCGCAAAACCGCTACACTAAATGATCCATTCTCAGGGAAAGCCAAAGCACCATCATTCTTTGTATATTTTGCCCAATTTTCCAACCATATGCACGTATGATATCCATATTTCAGCATCATATGTGAAGCTGCTGATTTCGGCGGAGGAATTACTTGTCCCTCTCTAGTTACAACCTTTTTGTCTTTCTTAAAGAAATTCTTCAATTTCGTCGTCCATGACGTTCTCTCCCTTTCATACTCGTAATATGGCATGTTTTCTATTTATTTTTCCCTTTACACTAACGCTGTTCTGTGTACGGAACTTTGACCAATTACAGCGCGACTCACACTAACGTACCAATCAGAACAATTCCCACCGTCCATGAACCAACCAATCCTAGCGCGGCACTTTTCTACGTCACTCTTGCTCTGTGTTCACGTGACTAGCGCACTATCCAATCCTAGCGCGGCACTTTTCCACGTCACTTCTACTCTTTACCCCTCCTTTACAAAATTTATCGGCAATTTTCTTTTCGCTGTTTTCTCCGTTAGTTACAACAATTAAAACAATTCCATAGTCTTATTCGCTAAACAAAGTGACAGCTTTGTCCTTTTACACAAGAATCCTGTATTTCCAGTGGGCAGCGCTTACCTCTACCCTACCACAGAATTTTCTTTACTCTCGCCGATAAAGTAGCACTTCCCTCTACCTTACCCTTCTTTCAAACAAACAATTTACTCGTTTCTCTGGGGATAAGACACATGTGGAGACTAGGCTCCTGAGAATTAAGGCCAAAGTTTCACAAGTAAACGTGATTTGCTATTTCAATTACACACTTTTCGCACAGAAATCCCTAACATAACACAACCTGTGTTATTACCAAAATGAATTCAGACCATGTACCAAATTCCATGTGACTTCTCTTGCCACACGTGTTCCACTTCCTACATCCCAGAAGCGTGAAAACTCACATATAACATAACGCGACTCAACATATAGTGTTAGTCATCAAAAATAATCAATAATCAATAAACAATAATCACTAAACTAATCTATAGAAAACCATAACTCTGCTACCAAGAAATCTGATGCAGCGCGTACAATAAAAACTATTCTCCTCCCAGGTTACTTATAGGTCATCCAGGGGCAAACTATATTTCTCATATCCACATGACGATGGGGCCCATAAACATCGCCTAACACACACGCACACTCCTGGATTTCCTTTACACCTTTGTGAAATTCTGTACTCATAGGAGAAGCATGAGAACTAAATGGAGAACACCATTTATGTACCGCTGGAAGAGCCAGGATATCTTATTACCTTAATTTGTCACTTTCTTTTAGTTATTTCTTAAGATATTCCTGCTCATTGTCTTGTCGATGAATCATTCATTTAAGAAATTAGTTCATAGTGATTAAGACCAGCTGAATCACAATAACCAATTACTAATGTCACAATCATTTAGGAAAATAACCACCGAGTCATTTTGGGTTTAAAGAATCTTAAATTTTATATAATTTTTAAAAGCATGAAAAAGAGTTTAATACTTTATTCAATTATTCATTCTTAAATTCAAATATTTATTAAGCATAATCAATTTATTTCAGAAAGGAAATTTTTGTCATGAAGCCAAAACCCTAATTACCTGCCTAGCTTCCTAATTTAGCCTAATGATTTCTAACCTAAGTTAAGAATTAGAAATAGCCTGATTCTCATACTCAACTGGAAAATTAAGACAGCAACAGCAACTTCAGCTCGCCGTCAGCATCAGCTACCTGCAACCCGTCTCATCTAACAGTCTTTCAGCATCTCCCGCTCAGTAAGGGATCGATCAGGACCACCCAGCACTGGAAGCCACCAACACGACTCTCCAACTCCTCTCCTGACTGTGACTGCAACCGCGACTGACCCCCTCCCACTAAGAGTAGGCCCTCTTATACCCTAATTCTAACTTTGCTAACTAACTGTTGCAACATTAATAGCACGCTTTTCTTTCATTGGTCCATGCATGTCATCTTATTCATTCTTTTAATCAAGTTCTCTTGGATTCAAGGGTCCTTGGATCATTTCCTTTCCCATACGCTTAAACATTTTCATCCGTTTCGATCAGTACATTTGTAACTTCTTTCGACACATTCGAGAGCTCCGCAGTCATTGTCCTTTCTCTTAAACTTGTTTCCCACGGGCCTTCTGCTGATCATCATGGCACACTATCAGTTCAATTAGGTCACACCAGCCTTGACCATTTCTTGCATCCTAGCGTCTCAGTAACCTCACGAGGTTGGGTTTTTTCTCCGATTTCATCCCGTGTCATGTGTCCCCTTGCGCCTGCGCACATCTTCCCACTGGCGGCCATTTTATATCGCCACTCGGTTATACTTTTTAGAAGCACTAATTTGAGGCAAACAAAACATAATTAAAATAGAGAAAAATAGCCCTTTCGTTTCCCTCCCGTCGTCTACGTACCCCAATTAGTTATTACCTAGCAGAAAGCAACATTTAAGCTGTTCCTTACTTACCATCACTATTGTTTTTGCAACGACACGTTTTATTTCTATGAAGCACAAACATGCATTTACTTTTAATTAGTACGCATTTATATTTAAGTTATAATTAGACACACGGACATCCATTAATAGATTATTTAGCACATATTTTTGGCATGTTACCCTTCCCATACATACAGTGTTGATTAATACATTTAGACGAACATTTTATTTAATTAATTATAAAATTTGTTAGGGGTTAAATTTTTTATTTTCCCTGCTCCATCACTTCCAATACTTGGGCAAGTCTGCGCGGAGGCTCTGGAATTAGAGATTCTTCCCGGCTCAATGAGGGAGGCTCTTATCACCTCTCTCCTGAAACCTGGGAAACTTGCGGACATTTACGATTCCTACCGCTCTCTTTCTCTAATCAACAATGATGCGAAAATCCTCGCCAAAATACTAGCTAACCGGCTCAGCCTCCTGATGGAGAAGCTAGTCCTTCCATATCGGGCTGGATTCATTCCAGGTAGGGCGACATCATATAATCTCCGTACTCTGTTTTCTATCCTGCAAAATGTAAATCCGCAGCTGGCACTAGTGGCAGTCTTTTTAGACGCCACGAAGGCCTTCAATTCATTGGAATGGGACTACCTATTTGTCATCCTTCAATGTATGGGGCTGCCTAAAGGTTTCCTGTCATGGATACGCCTCCTGTACACGGCTCCTGAAGCAAGGGTTTTAATTAATGGGCACACTTCCTCCCCCTTTCCTTTCACCCGGGGCACCCGGCAGGGGTGCCCGCTCTCTCCACTCCTTTTTGCACTAGCAATAGAGCCCCTTGCAGCCAAAATTAGACAGCATTATCAAGATAAGGCATTACGCTGCTTTCTCCGTCCTATACTCATTTCTCTCTATGCTGATGATGTCACTCTCTACATTAGAGAACCACACCACAACCTCAATCCGCTGCTTCGGGAGATCATGCAATTCGGGGACTTTCCGGAATCCATATTATTTGGGCGAAGTCCCAGATTTTTCCACTCACTACCTCGGTGACAACATTCTCCCCTGATTTTCCCATAGAGTGGTGCGCTACTGAAGTGAAATACTTAGGGATACACATCACGGCCGACCGGGAAGAACTGATGCGGCTCAACTATGGCAGAGCATTGGAGAACATTACAAGCAGTATAACGAGATGGATTGCTCTCCCTCTTTCCATGGCAGGACGCACCTCTCTCATAAAAATGGTGGTCCTCCCCAAACTGCTATACCTTTTTTTGAATATCCTGTATGACCCGGGCAGGCATTTCTTTCCTGCACTCCGCTCAGAACTGATCCGACTGACTTGGGGTGGCAGACAACCTCGGCTGAAGTGGGAGACACTCACTAGACCCTATTCCCTGGGAGGGTTGGATGTCCGTAATCTGGAATGATATTATCTCTGCGCACAGGCTCACTATGCCCACTATTGGTTTCACCCCCCTAGATACACACCTCATGTTGCAACGAAACACTGGCTGGCGGATCCCGTTCCGTTGGAAGGTGCCATTTTACCCGAACCCACGCCCCAGGCTGCTGACCCGACATCGGTCGTCTGCACAGTGAAAGCATGGCAACACATTGCCAGACATCTACAAGCCCCCATGCTGTACTCACCTCTGCTTCCTCTTGTTTACCACCCAAAAATCCCGGTCTTGCAGGAGGGTGCCTTTAAAAAAACTAAAGCTAAATACGACATCACTTGATGGTGAGATCTCTATTTAAATGGAAAGTTCCGTACACTTCAACAGTTATTTTCAAAACAACCACCCTCTCCCATGGATATTTTTCTATATGTCAGGGTGAGACAGGGTATCAAAGAGTACACCCCTTCATACACTCTGGAACCCCAGGAGGTCGCCCCGCTGCGCACAATATGACGCACTGACACTGCCTCGCATTTAGTCTCCACACTATATCATAGCTTATACACCAACATAACCTTGACCCCTTGTGCTGCTAGAGATAACTGGGTTGCTGAGTTGGGACATAATATCACTGACAAGCAATGGACATATTGTTGTACTCAGACAGAACAAGTCTCATCTAGTAGCCGCTTACGCATCACGCACTACAAATTTCTGCACCGCACATATTACACCCCGGTCAAAATGCGCAGATATAAATTACGAGATAATGACAAATGTGATAGGTGTGGTATGGAGTCGGCGGACTTCCTGCACCTTGCCTGGGATTGTAGCACTGTCCAGGCCTACTGGCGCCAAGTGCTTACAGCATTGGAACAGATGACCTCTCTGAAGCTCCATCTATCTCCCATGTTGACTCTACTGGGTTACATGGAAAACCTAGTCGTGGCGCATCAGAAGTTTGTTTCATTTGGCCTCCTGCTGGCTAAAAGGAGAGTGGCCTGTAGATGGGGTCGAGGTAGGGCACCCAAATTTAAGGAGTGGATTAATGACATGTTGTTTTGGCAGGAACAAACATACACATATGCTGAGCTCCTCCCCATCACTTCGTGCCCTCGAGATATCTGGGACCCCCTAAAGGCGTATCTCCTGGATCACCCTGTTGATGCCACAAGCACTGTACACGTAACTGGCAGCTGATCACAATATCTGGCTACTGGCCGCCTCTGTATGATGCATATGTATTTGGCAGCAAAATTATGTATTACACTTACTCAGATATGTTTCCTGATAACATCTGTGGATCTGTAGCATGCGATCAATGTTAAGAGGTGCGTACTGCTGTTTTATGCCATTCTGGACACATGTGATGTATTTACTTATTCCCTAAACTTCACTACTAGGCATGTACCTACCTGTGTACTATATATGCTAAGTTGGATGTCCGTTTCAGAAAACTTCAATAAATAAATAGTAATTTTAAAAAAAGTCACACTGCCCAGTTACATGCTGCACAGCTCACTCCAGCTCCGTCATGTTTCTCCCTTTCATGTGTGAAGTGCTGAAACAGTCCACGGTCACCTCTGTAAACGGGCACTTGTAGTTGTATGTACAACATGAGTCACCAGAACTACAAGTCCCACAATACCCTGCAAAAAACATGGGGCCTCAGTCGCAAGAGGCCTGTGCTGCTGGACCCTCACTTTCAATTACACTCTGGTGGTGCAGGCCTCTCAATCATATCCATGATGTAACGCTAAGCCCCCTGCATGACTTAGAATGACCTCATAGGTATGGATTAACGTTAGCAGTGCAGAGCGCTGCCATGCCTTACTCTATGTCCATGTGGCTGAGCCTGGACTCCCAGAGATGGGTCTGAACTGTGAGCCTCTGAAATGTCAAGAAATGTGGTGTTCTGGGGGCACATTGGGCTTGCAAATAATCACCTGGGTGTGGGGGTGAATGCAAGTGATGCATACCAGAAGACCATTTGTGTTGAAACTAGTGGGCCTCTGGTAGTGCTGTGCATTGTAGGCGCTGGCTGAGCATGTACAACTCTCAGTGTGTGTGACTGTGGAGACATTGCATAGTAAGGAGTTGAGAAGACATATGTGTAGAACAAGGTACCCTGACAAATGCACATACACTGCTCTGTCTGACAGTGCCACACTTGTGTCGTAGGTGGGAAGGGTTGACAGAGAGGAGTCCATTGGGGCACTACATCCTACATGTGATGTGGCCCTGGTTGAAGATATAGCACATGACAGGACAGAGTCTGGAGGCAACGTGTCTCACCATGCCACATATGTCAAAGTTGGAAGATGTGAAACGTATCAGTCAAGGTATAGGAACAACTAATTTGCCACCATAAAGCTCTTGAGTCAGGGATGGTAGGAGGCTGAGATGGATGGGCCCAGTTGTGTGGTAAACCTAGGTAGTTACATGTGACCAATTCCAGCACTACTACTATGTGGGTTTCAGGTTGATCTAGAGCCTCCATAAACAGACGGCCATGTCAGTCTATTGGATATGGTCACACATATTATTGGTGTTGTAGGCACATGAGTCAATGTAGGATGTGGGTTCCATCAGTGTGTGGCAGTAAGTTGTGTCCCTGGTCTAAAATGAGAATTGCCAGATGAGACACGTACACATACAAGTGAGGAGGCCTGAGTCAAACAATGTGTGATACTCTGAAGATAAACTACTCTTGCAATGATGCAATGGGATGGCAATATATATACTTTCACTGGGCCCATCCCTTTACAGTTGCTACACTGTGGCCACTTTCCACTAATATGTAGTCAACTGTGTGTGTAATTAACTCCATCAGTATACACCACTCGAAAAACCATCATAAGAACATGCCCTCACACATTCCATTAGTTTATCAAGCTTAGATGCTGTATAGAGGTGTGCAGAATATGTGTGAAATACAGAACCCCTGGTCATATGAATGCACAATGTGCATGCAAGACAGCACAACAAGGCAGAGTTCCATGGTGTATTGTGTGAAAGGCAGACAGCAGGTACATAACTAATTAATGTCCCTAGCCACATCCCTTTCACAGGAGCGAAGGGCTGAGTATTGGTCACATGGAATGAAGGTTCCATGAGGATTTTGTGCAATGTGCATAGTAGTGGTCCAAATACATGGGGACATATTTACAAGACCAGTGCACTGCCGTAACTTCACTTTTAATGATATTGTGGCCGCGCACTGGGCTTACCCATATGTACAAGGCCATGTAAAGCCGCCCTGCATGGCTTTTCATGGCCTTGCAGATTTGGAGAGAGGCAACGCATCGCAAGTACCTGCGTTGCCTCTAACTACAATGGGGAAGCGTGCAATGGGCCTCATGGTGGGTGTTCCCAGGTAACACCTATGGTATTTGACACATTCACAAATTTACAACAAGCTGGAAATCTGGAAATGCGTCAATATCTGACACCTTCCCATCAAAGGTGTAGGGGAGGCACAGTAAGGAGAAATAACATCATTTCTACACGTTTTTTCCTCTTCATGTGTGTGCTCCATTTAGCAGCAGAAACAGAAATAGGAAATTGCCTCCATATCTTGTTTTTGGGCAGGAAGGTGTCTCTTTCTGCATGAAAGCATTTATCCCTACAGCGCAGGAACTCTTGCATAGTGCAAGGGTGCCTGTGTTGCTGCACAGCAGACATTTGTGTCCCAGCGCCGTGGAAGAGAACCGGAATGCGCAGTATTTCATAGATACGGGGCATTCATGCCCTTTTCTTTTGATGTAGGGCAGTGCAGCAGGGAGGCTTCCAATGCTGCCCTATGCCATAAACTTGTAAATGAGGCCCTGACTGTCAACCATTTCACTCATGTGAACAATTGAAATGGATCACTATCAACAAAAATCTTTTTCATTCCAGAGGATGAAACATCAACTCCTGACTAGCTGTATGTCTTGGAAGTGGATCCTGTGGAAGATGGCATTCTGTCAACACTCGACCAAGACACCCTCTAGAAAATCCCAAATTCCATCTAAAAACCATCTTTGGTTACAGGAAGGGCCAACAGCATTGCGGGGTCTCCAGATGATCTGCCTCTCACCCACCAAACACCACCTGCCATCCCACCCCCAGTCCAGGACTCTGAGGACCCTCAAAGGACTGATAGGAGTCCAGTGGGAGCTGGTAGATGAGGTGCGGGCAGGGATGGAGACAATGGCGGGCACCCAAGAGGGAGTCTGTTGGTGGCTCAGTCCCATTAAGGCTGAGGCTGTAAGAGGCACCTACCCTACGGTCTATGGCTTGGTCTCGTCCCTGGCTGACTTTGCTGATGTCATGAGGCAAAGGCATGAGGAAATGCCCTGCCAAAGTGGTACCAGAGAGGTTGCCAACCAGCTGGGGGCTATATAAAACATTCTTGAGTCTATGGAGTGGAAGCAGGACTCCTACATGGCAACACTAGGTGCTTACCACTGCGATGTTGCAGCTTTGCTGGTAAACCAGCAGGTCCTTCTCAGTGCTTTGCTGCCTTACTTGTTGGTGCAGGGAAATGCTGCTGGGAACTTGGGGTCCACATCTTCAGTCACTGATGTGTGTGTGCGCCTCCGTCGGCTCCAGGACCTTCAACACCACCCCTATGCACCAAACACATCTGAGGGCATAGATCTGGACTACAGCTCTTAGCAATGGAAATTTGCCTGGTAGCATATCCTTGTGCCACGTGGCAAGTATCTCCAATACCCTGTGCTTATGCCCTTGCCAGTGTACCTTTTAACAGGTACTGTCCTCCATTTGCTTGCTGCCCTGGTGATCCCATCCACATGTGGATTGTCGATGTGGACTTTCTTTCATAATGGCAATTTGATCCTCTTCCTCCCTGGAACACTCCTCTTCTCAACATGTGCCATGACATGTATCACCCATGAACTCTGTCTGGACATTCAATGGCTCACTAACTATGTTGGGGTTATTGTCTGACTGCCACTTGCTCCATGGTTGATGCGTGAATAAAACTACTTTCCAGAATCAGCATGTTGTATTCCTGGTTACTGATTGCAGTAAACAGACCATGGTGGAATTGCAGACTCTTAAGACACTACATAACATCTAAAGGGAAATGTGTTTGTGCCACCCAGGGGTAAATATGCAGAGTACATGCTAAATAGTTTATGTGATCACTATCTGCTACTAAATAATGATAGCGCAGCTTCTGCACTATAAAGATCGGGACCACATATTAGCCCAAGCACATAAGAAAGGAGAGCTGAAGATCAACAATGCAACTGTGCGTATCTTCCCAGACTTCTCTAGAGAGGTCCAGCGACAAAGAGCGTCCTACTAGGAAGTCAAAAAGAAACTCAGAAGATGGAACTCCAATACTCCATGCTCTTTCCAGCAAAATTGAGAGTGGTAACCCCAGACGGAACAAAGTTTTGCCAGTCTCCTCAAGAAGCAGAGGACTAACTGGAAACTCAAGATGGGCCGAAGTCTGATGCGGAGAACGGGAAATGAAAATGACCGCGCAAGAACCCCAGGAACACGATTGCGGCGGAGTGTAGCAGTGCCTTCCCAAGCTGAGGACGTCGAAGAGTGATGGAAGTTGTAGCCCAACTTAGTGGAGGGCAAACAGACCAGGAAATACCAGAACAGGAGTCTCTCCCACCGGACTCTGAGTCAGACCCAGAGTCCAATGCATCTGGGAGCACAAGTTTGGAGATGCCCACGGTCACACCAGGCACAGCCGACGTCATCATTTAAGACACATGATACACCCCAAAGAACATAGACGAGCTGGACCTTTCCATGCCGGTGCCCCGCTAACCTGCAGAGCCCTGAGCACCTACCCTGCGCAATGTAGTATGCCAGTGAATAAATATGCAGGATGAGGGCCCGGCTGCCTGAGGATTGCACGAGACACCCCCCACGCTCCAGAGTACTGTGGAAGTTCCTCCGTGAGGGGGAGTTGGGGCTTTGGCTGTTGCCTTTGAAATTGGGAATAAGCGAGTCAAGTAAACATTCAGACACTCTGATCTGGGACACACTAGACGAAGCAGGCAAGAACACTTGATGGGAATATTAGGGTCTTATCCCCCACACCGAGAATACACATGACCAACAACCCAGTCTGAAGTGGAATGTAAGCGGCATGCATACCATGGTGAAAAGATATAGGCTTTTTTCTTACTCGCATAGGAGAGGGGCACATATTGCGCTCTTATAAGAAACACATCTCACTGACAAACAAGGCCAAGCATTGAGAAGGCGATGGCGGGGCCAGGCATATTTCACCATATACTTGGCATATGCCTGAGGGGTCCTTATATGGATACGGGCGGGGTCCAATTCCAGCTTACAGACACCATAATTGATACTGAGGGTAGATATGTAGCAATAAGAGGTTGGTTAGAGGGGAAGGAACTAACTTTGATAAGTATATATGCTCCCAACACTGAGCTGAGCGCATTTTTTGCAACCCTATCACGATGCATTGCCTCATGGCTGACAACAATGACATTAATTGGTAGGGATTTTAATTGTGTGCCTCATACCCTGCTGGATTGCTCGCACCCTCCCCTACGAGACTCGCCAATGACCCGCATGGCTAAAATGATATCGAACTGGCAGCAACAATGGGGCCTGATAGACTCCTGGAGACAACAGAATCCACAAGGCAGAGACTATTCCTTTTTCTCAGGCCTTCGTGAAGTTCATGTCCACCTAGATCGGTTTCTTACCACCCCTGATGTGCACAGCCTATTTGGCGTGATCTGCCCCGTACTATATCGGACCATACCCCAGTGTTATTACACCTGTGGTGGGCATATTCCAGACTCTTCATACCTTCCTGGAAGCTTAAACCTGAACTACTGGAAGACCAGGTCTTCCGCGAAACTATCAGGACCAAAATCACCCAGTATTTTGCTGAAAATGCTGGAACGGCATCCACTCCCCAAATAGAATGGGATGCCTTCAAGGCTGTGGTGCGAGGATACTGCATTGCCGAATCCAAGGGGATTAGGCAGACTCTAATGACAGATATAAAAAAGGCAGAAGACCGCTTAAGGGACATTGAAACTAGACGACCATGATAACCCGGAGGTACAGCCTGAACTTCTGACAGCTAAAGAGAAGATAGCAACGCAGGTAGAGAGACTGTGATGTTTCGACTATAAGAACTATGTAGACAAGACGCACGCTGAGAGGGACAAATTGGGCTCCTTGCTTGCATGGCTGGCCAATCCAAGTAAACGGGGTTCACCCATCCTAGAATTAGAGACCCGGGAGGGAAACAGGGTGTATACGCCAACAGGGATTAATGATGCATTTGTAGGTTACTACTCCACCTTATATGCTAGCTTGGCTGAGCGCAACCTACAGCAAACAAGGACATATCTGGCCGACCTCCAGATCCCACAGATCATGGAGGAAGAAGCAGATGCCTTGGGGGGGAACATAACTACCCAGGAAATAGCAGCCACTATCAAACACATGGCACGTAATAAAACCCCAGGCACAGACCGGTTTCCAGTGGAATTTTACTCCACATATTCGGCTGAATTAATCCCTCAACTCCTGACATTTTACGAGTTGGCTAACTAGACACGCGCCCTCCCAGACACTATGAGGGAGGCTTTCATTGTCCCTATCCTAAAACCAAATAAAGCTGCCCATGACAAATCGGCTTATCGTCCCCTATCAATGCTCAACATTGATTATAAAATCCTAAGCCGGATTTTAGCTACCCGTCTCCTACCCCACATGACCACACTAGCGCACAAGGACCAAGCAGTGTTCATCCCATCACGCAATACAGCAGGGAATATTAGACAATTACTAACCATACTAGAGGCGAAAGAGAGGGACCAAGAAAACACCGCGATTTTCGGGGTGGATATAGAGAAGGCTTTTGACAGCTAGAATGGATCGACTTGTACGAAGTAATGCCGAATATGGGGTTAGGGGAGAGGTTTCTTAACTGGGTCAGACTCCTACATACCAGACCCATGGCCAGGGTGCGCACAGGAAGAACTATATTGCGGAGTTAGCCAGTGGAGCGCGGCACCAGGCAGGGATGCTCACTCTCCCCTCTACTCTTTGCCCTTGCTATAGAGCCTCTTGCAATTGCAGCTAGAACAGGTCACTCATATGAGGGACTAAGAGTGGGCCAGGTCTACCACCACAAATCGCTCTATGCTGATGATCTACTACTGTTTCTGAGTGGGGGGCAGGGACTTGATGGGAGCCTGCACTCTCCAGGAGAGGTTCGGCTCTATGTCAGGGCTCAAGGTGAGCTGGCAGAAATCTAGACTTTTACCGGTAATGAGGACGGGATGCCCCCCGAGAGACCAAGCATGACTGCAATGGGAGCCTAATTGTCTGCCATATCTGAGAGTCCACATTTACCATACCTGGCCAGATCTAAATGAGGGCAACATAGGGAGAGCCTTTCAAGGTCTGCGAGTAGCTATGGACTTTTGGCAGACCCTCCCGCTCTCAGTGGGTGGCAGGATTGTGCTCCTTAAAATGGTGGTGCTCTCCCGCCTGCTGTACTATTTTAATGTGCTCCCACTATGGATCCCGTCAGCCTTTTTCAGGGACTAGGACTCCCAGATTCGGACCTTTATCTGGAGCTCAGGGCGAGGCAAGGTAGCCTTCACAACAATGCAATGACCTACAGTTGCGGGAGGGCTAGCGACCCCGGACTTTGAGACTTATTACATAGCAGCTCAGCTGAAACGGCTGGTGCAAAAAATAGCGATAGAGCGATGACAGGCAGAAGCACCTAGACAAGCCAAATCACCACTGCAAGATCTGCTGCAGGTGTTTCGCAGGGTGGGCAGACCAGCAGGGAAGGACCCCCAAGAACTTAAAGTACAGGCCAAATGCTGACGCCAAGGGCTGCAGAAAATGGGAGTTTGGTTCCATACTCACCAGACATCCCCCTGGATATGTTGAAAGCACTGGAAGGCTTGGAGGATTGGATAGAAGCTGGGGAGACAAAAATGGGTGACCCATACGGGGATACAGAGCTATTTCCATTAGAGGAGTTTTGAGCAGAGTTCTGACTACCCCAGGGACATTTTCTATTACACAGAACACTCACGGCAGCATTGGCAGACAGGCACCACAGAACCCCCAACACAAAAGAGCTGTTATTATATGGCCCTGTCAGCGGGCACCATTAAAGCAGTGTCCTGCTTGTACAGAGTGCTTCACACAGACGGACTGCACCCACTGGAGACGCTGCGACTCCAATGGGAAGGGTACTTGGGCACACCAATCCTAGCGAAGGACTGGAACAATATAATGGCTGGGATACCAAAAGTATCCGGAAATGCACGCTTCAAGCTGATAAATTACTATGTCCTTCATAGGGCCTACCTGAACCCCGAACGCATAAGCAGACATTTCCAAATAGAAGAGGCAGCTTGCCCACTCTGCTGTGAAGTACGAGCACACATTCTGCACATGTTCTGGGACTGCCGCCACCTGCGCGAGTTTTGGGAAGGAGTATTACAAACAAGTGAGGTCGTTGATAGGGAGCTCCCCTTTTCTCCTGCCCACTGCCTGCTGGGGTGGTCCCACCCACAGCGAAAACCAAGGTCACCAGTAGGCTCCAAGACCTGGCATTCGTACTAGCGAAGTGCGAAGTAACCAGTAACTGGAAAGCAAGGGGAGGCCCCAGACTATGCATCTGAAAGAAAGAACTCCTGAAGTGGGTGGGCTGTGAGCGGCGAATACTGATGCGGGAAGCTAAGAGGGGGTTGTGAAAAATAGAGGCAGCCGAAGCCTGGGAAATCCTTGTACATGACCTGACACACTCAGAACCAGAGACCCCAGATGGAGAGAGGGAAGATTTGTAAGGAGGGCCCGACACAGATATGCAAACAATAACAGGCATATCCAAATGACTCCTATCTAGACAAGACCCTGAAAACTATCTCATTGAGTTTGCATCGCACTACCCTACATTCTCTACATACACAATCTGATTGATTACTGTAAACGATGGTCAAGTACCCCACACATGATTCACTTTTCTGGTGACTCGCGGAGAGGGACGGAGGGCATAGTTATAGTTTTTTATTTTATTCGACCTCTTAGGCGGATCTGAAATGTAATAAACACATTTAAAAAAAGGAGAAGGTCCATGTCAAATGATGGGACTTGAACTGCAGAAATGTAATGATATTATGTAATAGAAAAAAAGGGCGGGTACCACTCTTACAGACTGGAACACTATCCAAGTGGCGATACAGTTGAAAACAGATTGATTAGAGAACCTTGAGAAACAATGAAGACATGTAACATTGGACTGAATAACTGCTATCTATGGAAGAATGAGAAATGCTAACTTGGAGGATACAGGGACATAAATTGTTCAGGGGGAGGGATGAGGATTGTGGGTGGAGCATGGGAGGTAACAGAAACAATGATCAGTAAATGAGCTATCGGTTTATACAAGTGGACACAATTTAGCTATAAGGTCAGTATATGTTTCTTTAGCTGTTCTAAGTTGATGTGTAGCAATTTATTAAATTCTACGTGCTCATTGATTACGCTGTTACTAATTGCACTAAAAATGTCAGATTATATGATATTTTGTTACAAATTTGTAACCTAACGATGTTTAAGAATTAGTGAAATAAACAATAAAGAACATTGTTGAAAAACAAATGTAAACTGAGATTTTTCAATGGCAGGTTAATTTTTCTAAGCTATTTTTGCCATAAAACTTTAAATCTCCATATCTCTGTTCTCCTTTACTCGACTGTAATCACTTCGGTGTCTTTCCACATCTCTGTTCTCCTTTACACGATTTTAATCACTTTGGTGTTTTTTTGCTCAGTGACCTTTTCTCTATATTCCTAAATTGTTTTGAGTTTTTGTTTTTGAGGTTTCATGAATTTGACATTTGTCTACGATTTTGGCTGCTGCTGGTGCCATAGGTACCAGATGTTAAGCAGTTTCACTGAGACTTCTGTTGAGATATATTTAGGGTGTGCTTATTAAGCACAGCTTTCCAAATTAATAACAGAATTTATGACCCTGAGAAACGGCTAAACGTACATGTACAGAGTCCAATTGAATACCCACTTTTCATTGAGTGGCTATCTCATAAAAAGCAACATCCGGAGAGTGATTGATTACATTATTTGCTATATCTAACCTATTATATCTCAGTATCTTAGATTATTGCTGATGAAATAGTGAAATGAAATGCACATTCATTCAGATATGACCTGGTGGTCCCAATTTTTAGCACAGATCTATTCCAAGAGCTAATAAACTGGATTACAAACCTCATAGGTAAAATCTTCTCTCTTGAGGCAAACAGCCTACTATGCAATTTATGTACCCAAAGAGAAGCAATCCTTCTATGTTTCAAATGGTTAGTTGTCATTTGATAGATACTATGTTACCTATTACATAGCAATTAAGGTTGTGCATAATTTGCGTAATTTGCATTTGCATAATTATGTGAATTTTTGGAAAAATATGTGAAATTGCATATATTTCTGCAAAATGTAAAAACACATTTGGAGCATTATGTTTGCACTAAATATGTCTTGTAGCCTTTTTTCATTGCAGGATGCATTTAGTGCTAAAAACAAAGGCACCACAGAAGCAGCCACATGCAAGCTGGTCATTCTTGTTCGTTCCATGCACACGGACTACATTTTTGCCGTGAATGGCACATACAATTGCAATGCGGTATAATACCTTCATTTTGGAAATTTCACGTAACAAGTATAATGCAAATTTACTGAAATTTTGCAAAATTACTGTGGCATAAATGCAAATTTTGTATGGGCCTGATAGTGATGGAGGTATGCCCAAATATCTGCAAATCAGTAATGGACAGGCAAATCATATAATGGAAAAATTCACGGAAATTACTACAGCCAAATGGATATATTATTAGAGGACCTTGCTTGCCTACTGCTATTACTCATCACTATTTGCACTATAACATCTAGCATACCAGAAACTCCTAAAAGGGATGTCTTTTACTATGTAATTGATTGGTTCGCAACCATTATTTTTTTCCTTATTTTTGAAATGTTCCGGTGGGGCTCAAAGCAACGAGCCTGCTGTCCTCTAACAATCTGTCAGTTCTTGTATAGTGCGACTTGTCACCCAGGCGGATCTCCAGGCACTGGGGTTCTGTGATCATGGGTTGAAACGCTGTGTCTTGAGTTTCTTCCTGATGTCATCCAGCAAAGGGTAGGTTCGCAGGTGGAGGGGATGGTCGTTCCAGGACTTGGCAGCGAGGTAGGAGAAGGAACGACCTCCACAGTGGCTCTGAGAGATACGGGAGATGCATGCTCGGGTGAGGGAGGTGGAGCGGAGCTCCCTAGTGGGTAAGTTTGGAGCAGGTCTTGCACCAGCTTCCCCTGACGCCTCTGCCGTCCTTAGCTCTCTCCAGCACTCGACCAGGTATTCCCGCCTGCCCCTCCCACTCTGACCTCTATATCATAATAACATGCTCCATAAATGTCTCTGTGTGATGATGCTTTTGATCTGTAGAGTTGCAATAACACCATTTAGCAAAGCAGGAATGGACCACTGTCATTCTTGCCATTTGGGGTTCTAGCTCTGAATTTGTAGCCCTTCAAAAGGAATCAATATGATAATCCTGCCCATGAATATGATTGGTATATAGGCAACAATAGTCCTACAAAATATCATTAGATAAACAAAATCATTTAGACAATTCAGGGATAGCTATGAATCCTATCTAATTGAACACATACAGTATTAGGTGCAGACCTTCTTTCATGAAAATAACTACTTGTGTACCTACATACATACAGGCAAGTTACAGTAAATCAACAATGAATATAGATGAAAAGATCCACAGTAAACACAGTGCTCTGTGCAACAAGTGGTCATACGGTGCAGGAGAGTGAGAACAACAGCCCAAACAGGCCCGAAAATTTGATCTGTAAGCAGGGCAATAGACCAAATGATGGCCCGCAATTTGTTACAGCCACAGAACATTTCATTTGAGAAATATATACATATATATTTGTAGCTAATAAGAATCAAAAGGTTTCATTGATGGTCATCAAAATTTCTAAATCTCTCTCAGCAATACCAGGGTCATCATCAGGACAGACTACGTTTGGGGGCACATAGCATATCCTAAGAAGTAGCAAACACATATACAAACACTGATTAGATGAGGGGCTTAAATTGACACAGAAACAAGAGTATAAAGGTCTCCACAACCTAAAAAAGTTACCCGGGATTCTAACAAAAGATATCCCTGCAAAACAATATTGTAACAAAATATTAGGGAGAGGCGAGAAGTGTGCTAGGTGCCATTAAAGTGAAGTAACACACCCAAGAAACTTACTGAGCAGTGAAGGGTACGGGTGCTTAAGAAAGTAAATCTAAAAAATAACAGCACTCAGGAATACTCTTGAAAAATGAGAAATAAGTAGTATTAAAGAACCCCAGAACGTGTACTTACATATGAGATATCTAATGACACCTTGAGGGACCATGTTGTCTCTATACTTTATGTTCCCTGTCCTTCATAGGTCTATTGGTAGCTCCTGTTTGTGAATTCGCTTGACTATGAGAGCTTTATTCAGATTCAACCTGAAATCTATACAGGTTCAAATTTTCAGATTTTAGTTAAATATGATTTCAAGAGAAACACATTTTTCAAATGACTACTGAAATAGAATAATTAGCGGATCTTCCCTTTTAGCTTCAGCTACGACTACCCTCTCTTCCAATAATATACAAGCTTCAATAAATTGGAAAAACTAAAAAAGAAACATAGAAGGACTACATTGCCTGTAACCTTACTGACAAGCTCAAAGCAAGAAAAATACCCCTTGCAAATTCAGAACTCCCCTGCCATCTTCACAGATGATCTCAAATTACGCTCCAGTTCTTTCACCTTGGAGCTACATGCTAACGGCACAAGGCAGTGTTAGGTATAGAAATGGTGTTAGAGCACAGTAAAAAGGAATTCGGGCAGATAGTGGAATTAGAAAAATCTTTAAGGGACACAGATGCTGTAAACAAAGCCAAACAGGCATAAGATAAACTTGAAAAAACAATCAGTGAATTTCATCAAATAGAAGAAAACAAGAAAACTAACAAAGTCCAAAAGGATATTTCAAACTACTTGAAAGAAACTGTATATCCTTACCTATCAGATAGGGTGGGCGGTAAACCCCGCTCTTCCAGCTGAGTTTGCAAAGTGTTGCCCAATCCGTGCTCCGCTTGAAGCTTGGAGTTTTTGAAGCACTCCGCCAACCACTGGAGTTTTTCCTCGCTCGTGGCTCGCCAATGTTAAGTTGGCGAGCGCAAGTGAGAAAATCAAGTGCTAGGCTGACTTCCGGCAAGATTTCTCAATGCGGGTGGTCACAGCAGGTCGCTACAGCTCACGTTGAGAAAGCTGCTGCCCAAGTGGAAATCTACTCGGCTGGCAGAAAGAAGCAAAGCCCTCTGACGTTCCACGTGTGCCGTTTGTGCTGATTTCACATAGTGGGACAAGCTCCCGGTGCTAAAAATCAGCACAATGTACTGAATGCTGCCACTCACGGAACTCCTCAGAATCTCATTGAGTTTTTAGGTAACTCTGCAGAATCCCGGGAAGTGAAACTCTGCGAGTTCCACCCACCCTTACTCACAAATTATAATTTCTCAGACACCACACATGAAATGCTTACCTATTCCCAAACAAACGTTAGCTCTTATTAAATGAAATAAGGCAAAACAGTGTTATCCTATGGAAAAAGGTAGGCCTCATAGTAGTTAAAAGCAAATGAATTTAGAAGTTTTTCACTTCTAAGACGTAAAACTTAAAGGTACCTGTCCAGCCTTTTAATTACAATGCACCCTGCCTCATGGGCTACCTAGACCTTACCTTAGGGGCGACTTATATGCAATAAAAGGGAGGTTTAAGCCTTTACAACGGGGGTTATGTTGCCAAATCAAATTAGCAGTTCAAAACTACATTCAGGCAGCAATGGCAGGTCTGGGACATGTTTCAAGGGCTACATAGGTGGGCGGCATAATCAGTATTACAGGCCCGCTTGGTATAATTTAATATACAGGCCCTGGGTATATGGTATACCACTTTACTGGGGACTTATAAGTACATTAAATATGCCAATCAGGTGTAAGCCAATTTTACCATGTTTTAGGGAGTGAGCACAAGCTCTTTAGCATTTGGTAACAGTGGTAAAGTGCTCAGAGTCCTAAAGCCAATAAAACAAAAATAAATTTAGCAAAATAGGAGGGTGAAGGTAAAGATTTGGGGGACGACCACCCTGAGGCTGACAGTTTTAACACTATTGCAATAAACAACAAAGTTATAGAAGGAATGCTTAAATTAACCTCAGTCACTGGAGATAGTTTGGGTTCACACTTCAGGCCATCGTTTCCACCTGCAACACCACTCTAGACAGAGACTTGCCAAAGGCAGATCAGTATTGGTCCTGCTCCAATAGGAGCAGTCCAGCCTAAGCTGTGAGGCCAGGTCTCCTCTAGACAGCAATACAAGCAACCCCTGTTTTCAGCCTACTTTTTATCAGTGAGGTATAGCTTGACTCCTGTGGCACATTGAGGACAGGATGTAGGAAGTTGGCTCTGTATATAGTATTACCACTAGGTGGTTATACCGTGCACAGGGTCCAGGGGTTCCCCAAAAGTGTACAGGGCTCAATGTAAAACCCAAATGCTGTATTAGTGGTAGAGTGGGCAAGCAGCCTTAGGCCAAACACAGAGGAGTGTAAGACCTTTACTGCACGACAGTGATCAATAATGGACACACAACTCAAGAAGGATTTCCAGACCAAGATCTTCGCAATAAGGTAAGTACGTTTTTAAATAGAAATACGTTTCACTTTGAAAAATCGACACTTAGAAACTTTTCAGAATAGTTCAATGTTATCCTATTGTAGTGTAGCTCCTATTTCCCTAATAGGGTCTGCACATTGGAATAATATATCCTATAGGTTTGACATAGGACTAAGGTCAGTATGTCCCTATTGAGTATATTAAACTTAATTACTTGTGCCAGCTAGCTCAGAGGCCGCTAGAAACTCCTTGACGACAAGAAGGGAGTAGATTCTGGCAGCCGCAAAACATGACCACTTTGTTTCCCTTTAGAATCAGAACGTGTCCCAGAGTCGTGGAAACAATAGATAACTATTTCACTCAGCTCAATCGTGCATGCTTAGTTTTCTCCAAGTTACACAGAAAGAACAGACGGGCGTTTCAATAAAAGATTTATTGAACAGTCTTGTTTCTGGTGTAAGTAAAATGTGCTGTTACGATCACAAGACAGTATGCGAGATAAATAATGTACAGTGTGAGCAGTAGAAATAAATAATACTGCAATAGCATTATCTTTTAGTATATATGCATTTACATAAATGACACAGACTAAAAATGCGAGTACTCATACGATGCGTTTCTAATCTAGTTCTACCCCAATGTACCTAACCTAACCTAGGTGTAGGGAGAGGTATGAAGTAGATGAAGTATTCCTTACTATGGTATACTAAGAGTATGTTAAGCCTAGTACGCCTAGTATGCCAAGAGTCCCTCTAGGTTCTAGCCAGCTCCATACCTGAAGAATGAGAGAGGTAGGAATCTCTTTGCCAGACACGAACTCCAACACCCCGCATGGGAAGTCAGATCACTGGAAGCTGGACTCTCTGCGTGCAGGGATGACAGCGTCTTCTCAGTGCGTCAGGCCGGGAAACGGGCTCCTCTGAAGTCGAGGTCTCCTCTGATTTACAGGGGCTAGGGAAGGTATATTTATACCTGAGAAGTACCTAAGAATGTTAGTATTGACGTGAGTCGGACAGCGGAAGACGGCATGAATGAACCCCTAAGGAATAATGGTTCATGCATAATATATGAGTCCTTGAAGAAATCAATTTTCCTGGGCTAGGGAAACTCCCGCAGCCTAAGGGTCTGTTCTTCATGAACTCGTTGTGACGTTAGGGTGAACGGATGTCAGAGACCATGCCTGTATTTGGAGTGCACGGTTTAATGCCTAAATAAGGGCTGGGATTTTATGCCTATATAAGGGCAGGGCGAATTGTGCCTATATAAGGACATGATACTGGAAAGCCCGTTTATGGACACCCTAAGAGGAATACAACACCCACTCCACTTTCGTGTGTACGATAATACTAAAATGCTAAACATTTAAAATGCTAAACATTAAATGGAGTACCGCATATTTAAAAATATTTCTTAAAAGCATTAACCCCTTCGATGCTCATGACGGAGCGGTTCCGTCATGAGCATCGGTTGGGCTGTGCTTATGACGGAACCTCTCCGTCATGAGCACAGCCCCTGGGGAAGCGCTGGCGCTCCCCCTGGGGCATCGATCTTGCCCCCACAGAGGGGATGGCAGCGGAAGACTTTCCGCTGCCACCCCGACCCCCCACGCTTCCCCATGACGTCAGCGCGCACAGTGCGCGCCTACGTCACCAGGAAGTGCCGGACGCGCTGGAAATCATTTATTTCCAGCGCATCCAGGAAGGAGGTAGGTTTTTCGTCTCCGGTGGGGCGGGGGGGCCGAAACAGGATGCCTTGAGGCATCGGGGGAGAGGAAAGAGGATTTCCTCTCCCCTGATGTCTCAATGCAGGGCATTCCTGCTTCACGATCGCGCACAGCGTCGCGATCGTGGAGCAGGAATGCCCCACTAGACACCAGGGATGTTTTTTTTCGATAAAGGAAGTGACCCCTTGGGCAAGGGTCACTTCCTAGGTGGGCAATTTACATTGAAGACTTTTCTGCCCCCCCTGGGGACAGATCGACCGTTTTGTCGGCCATTTTTGGATCCAGGGGGGGCAGAAAAGCCCACTAGATCCAGGGATTCATTATTATAATGAAATGGAAGCGACCCCTTGGGCAAGGGTCGCTTCCAGTGGGGCATTTTTCTTTGTTTGCACATTCTGCCTCCCCCTGGGGCAGATCGCCCCGTTTTTTTGGCCTTTCTGCCCCCAGGGGGGCAGAAACCCCTACTAGACACCAAGGCGTTTATTTTAATTGTGATGGGAGTGACCCCTTGGGCAAGGGTCACTTCCAGGGGGCCATTTTATTTTGTAATGGGAATTCTGCCTAGTTTTTTGCCCTTTCTGCCCCTGGGGGGGCAGAAAACCCCACTAGGCACCAGGGATTTTGTTTTGCGAGTAATGGAAGCGACATGGTTGCTTCCTGGGGACAGATCTGCCCCTTTTTTTGGCTTTTCTGCCCTAGGCGGGAGGGGGAGGCAGAAAACCCTACTAGGCACTAGGGATTTATTACTTTTGCAAGGGGGCAAATTTCTGTCTGCTGTTTTCTGCCCCACCTGGGGGCAGATTGGCCTGGCAGACAACCTCACCCGATCCCTTGGGCAAGATCACCCCCTATTTTTCTCAGCCCTATTTGAAGGCCCATCTGGCCGATTGACCATTTGGGTAGTAACATAGCATGTTATAATGTTAATTGTTTTATTTTTTGTGAATTGCAATTGTAATGCTTTATTTCTCCTTTTCTCCTTTTTTGTTCTAGTTGAAGGCTTTTGCTCTTTAGACTGTTCCAGGTTGCGGTTTCGTTACTGGTGGTTCTGCTGTTTGTGTAGTTGCACGTGTTTGGTAAGAGAGTTTTTTTGTACAATGTAAATGAGTTTCATTTCTCTGCATGAATTTGTTTTTGCAAATGGTGTAATAATAGCAGTATGTTTGGATTCTGTTTTTTGAGTGTCAAAAACATTTTGCATTTGTGCTCGATGTGTATTTTGTTGTCTTGTGAGTAATTGGTTTTTGTTTTTTTCTTTCTAGTGGGATATCGTTTTTGCTGTGTCCCTGCAGAGTAGGTGCTGGTGAGTGTAGCTGTCTCTTGTAAGTGAATTGTATAGTTTTTGAGTATATAGATCTTTGTGATAAAGGCACACATTATTTTACTTGTTTTGCACAGTGTTGGTTGTTGTTGACTTGTTTGTGCAGTCTCCTTTCTTAGTAAGGATAATGGCTAGCCGCAGGATTACTGCTCAGCAGGTTGTTGGTATGTTTTTTGAGTCTTCGTCTGACCATGGTTCAGAGACTGACTCTGCATCTGAGTCAGAGGAGTGGGTGTCCAAAGCAGAATTGGCTAAAAACTTATTTTTTTTTAAATGTAGCGCTTAGAATTCTCGGTGCTATACTCTAAATCTCTATGTTTTGGGCTCTTCCTAGCCACAGGCCTTTGGCCCACCCACACAAGTGAGGTATCATTTTACTCAGGAGAACAAGGAGAACGCTGGGTGGTAGGACATTTGTGCCGGCACGGTGATTCCACGCACAAATATGTGGGAAATGTGTTATTTTCAACTAAATTTGAGGTTTGCATGGCATTCTGGGTAGGAAAACGTTGGGGGATCCACGCAAGCCATACCTCATTGGACTCCCCCGGGTGTCTAGTTTTCAGAAATGTTTGGGTTTGGTACTTTTCCAAGATGGCCGCCGAGCCCGGGGCCAAAATCTCAGGTGCCCCCCCCCAAAACCAGGTAGTTTTGCTATAGGTAATTTTGAAGTCTCCACAGTACGATTTGGGCCATTTCCTGTTGCAGCCACTATGCCTACCCACACAAGTGAGGTACCATTTTTATCGGGAGACCTGGGGGAACGCTGGGTGGGAGGAAATGTGTAGATCCACGCAGATTCCAGAACTTTCCCACACAGAAATTTGACAAAAAAGTGAATTTTTCGGCGAAATTTGAGGTTTGCAGGGGATTCTGGGTAGGAGAATGATGGGGGACCCACGCAAGCCATACCTCGCTGGACTCCCCCGGGTGTCTAGTTTCCAGAAATGTATGGGTTAGGTAGGTTTCCCTACATGGATGCCGAGCCCCGGGCCAAAAACTCATGGGACCCCCCATGCAAAACCAGGTTGGTTTGTGATATGTAATTTTGATGTCGCCTCAATAGCTTTTGGGGCCTTGCCTGTCGCGGGTCCTTTACCAACCCACGCAAGTGAGGTACCATTTTTATCGGGAGACCTGGGGGAATGCTGGGTGGGAGGAAATTTGTGGATCCACGCAGATTCCAGAACTTTCCCACACAGAAATTTGACAAAAAAGTGAATTGTTCGGCGAAATTTGAGGTTTGCAGGGGATTCTGGGTAGGAGAATGATGGGGGACCCACGCAAGCCATACCTCGCTGGACTCCCCCGCGTGTCTAGTTTCCAGAAATGTATGGGTTAGGTAGGTTTCCCTACATGGATGCCGAGCCCCGGGCCAAAAACTCATGGGACCCCCCCATGCAAAACCAGGTTGGTTTGTGATATGTAATTTTGATGTCGCCTCAATAGCTTTTGGGGCCTTGCCTGTCGCGGGTCCTTCACCCACCCACGCAAGTGAGGTACCATTTTTATCGGGAGACCTGGCGGAATGCTGAGTGGGAGGAAATTTGTGGATCCACGCATATTCCAGAAATTTCCCACACAGAAATGTGAGAAAAAAGTGGATTTTGTCGCGAAATTTGAGGTTTGCAGGGGACTATGGGTAGGAGAATGATGGGGGACCCACGCAAGCCATACCTCGCTGGACTCCCCCGGGTGTCTAGTTTCCAGAAATGTGTGGCTTAGGTAGGTTTCCCCAGATGGCCGCCGAGCCCCGGACCAAAAACTCATGGGACCCCCATGCAAAACCAGGCTGGTTTGTGATATGTAATTTTGATGTCACCTCAATAGCTTTTGGGCCCTTGCCTGTCGCCGGTCTTTGACCCACCCACGCAAGTGAGGTACCATTTTTATCGGGAGACGTGGGGGAACGCGGGGTGAGTGGAAATTTGTGGATCCACGCAGATTCCAGAACTTTCCACCACAGAAATGTGGGGAAAATGTGTTTTTTGACAATTTTTAGGTTTGCAAGGGATTCTGGGTAACAGAACCTGGTGGGAGGCAGTCAAGTCACCCCATCCTGGATTCCCCTGGGTGTCTAGTTTTCAAAAATATATAGGTTTGCTAGGTTTCCCTAGGTGCCGGCAGAGCTAGGGTTCAAAAACTACAGCTAGGCACTTTGCCAAAAAAGGGTCATTTTTCACTGCGAAATTGAGGTATGTCCACATTGCGTTTTGCGCCGTTTCCTGTCGCGGGCACTAGGCCAACCAAATCAAGTGAGGAACCATTTTTATCAGGAGACCTGGGGGAACACGGGGTGGGTGGAAATTTGTGGATCCACGCAGATTCCAGAACTTTCCACCACAAAAATGTGGGGAAAATGTGTTTTTTTGGACAATTTTTTAGGTTTGCAAGGGATTCTGGGTAACAGAACCTGGTGGGAGGCAGTCAAGTCACCCCATCCTGGATTCCCCTGGGTGTCTAGTTTTAAAAAATGTATAAGTTTGCTAGGTTTCGCTAGGTGCCGGCAGAGCTAGGGTTCAAAAACTACAGCTAGGCGCTTTGCCAAAAAAGGGTCATTTTTCACTGCGAAATTGAGGTATGTCCACATTGCGTTTTGCGCCGTTTCCTGTCGCGGGCACTAGGCCAACCCACGCAAGTGAGGTACCATTTTTATCAGGAGACCTGGGGGAACGCGGGGTGGTTGGAAATTTGTGGATCCACGCAGATTCCAGAACTTTCCACAACAGAAATGTGGGGAAAATGTGGTTTTTTTGACAGTTTTTTAGGTTTGCAAGGGATTCTGGGTAACAGAACCTGGTGGGAGGCAGTCAAGTCACCCCATCCTGGATTCCCCTGGGTGTCTAGTTTTCAAAAATGTATAGGTTTGCTAGGTTTCCCTAGGTGCCGGCAGAGCTAGGGTTCAAAAACTACAGCTAGGCACTTTGCCAAAAAAGGGTCATTTTTCACTGCGAAATTGAGGTATGTCCACATTGCGTTTTGCGCCGTTTCCTGTCGTGGGCACTAGGCCAACCCACGCAAGTGAGGTACCATTTTTATCGGGAGACCTGGGGGAACGCGGGGTGGGTGGAAATTTGTGGATCCACGCAGATTCCAGAACTTTCCACCACAGAAATATGGGGAAAATGTGGTTTGTTTGACACTTTTTTAGGTTTGCAGGGGATTCTGGGTAACAGAACCTGGTGGGAGGCAGTCAAGTCACCCCATCCAGGATTCCCCTGGGTGTCTAGTTTTCAAAAATGTATAGGTTTGCTAGGTTTCCCTAGGTGGCGGAAGAGCTAGGGTTCAAAAACTACAGCTAGGCACTTTGCAAAAAAAGGGTCATTTTTCACTGCGAAATTGAGGTATGTCCACATTGCGTTTTGCGCCATTTCCTGACGCGGGCACTAGGCCAACCCATGCAAGTGAGGTACCATTTTTATCGGGAGACCTGGGGGAACGCAGGGTCGGTGAAAATCTGTGGATCCACGCAGATTCCAGAACTTTCCACCACAGAAATGTGGGGAAAATGTGTTTTTTTTGACAATTATTTAGGTTTGCAAGGGATTCTGGGTAACAGAACCTGGTGGGAGGCAGTCAAGTCACCCCATCCTGGATTCCCCTGGGTGTCTAGTTTTCAAAAATGTATAGGCTTGCTAGGTTTCCCTACGTGCCGGCAGAGCTAGGGTTAAAAAACTACAGCTAGGTACTTTGCCAAAAAAGGGTCATTTTTCACTGCGAAATTGAGGTATGTCCACATTGCGTTTTGCGCCGTTTCCTGTTGCGGGCACTAGGCCAACCCACGCAAGTGAGGAACCATTTTTATCAGGAGACCTGGGGGAACGCGGGGTGGGTGGAAATGTGTGGATCCACGCAGATTCCAGAACTTTCCACCACAGAAATGTGGGGAAAATGTGGTTTTTTTGACAATTTTTTAGGTTTGCAAGGGATTCTGGGTCACAGAACCTGGTGGGAGGCAGTCAAGTCACCCCATCCTGGATTCCCCTGGGTGTCTAGTTTTAAAAAATGTATAGGTTTGCTAGCTTTCCCTAGGTGCCGGCAGAGCTAGGGTTCAAAAACTACAGCTAGGCACTTTGCCAAAAAAGGGTCATTTTTCACTGCGAAATTGAGGTATGTCCACATTGTGTTTTGCGCTGTTTCCTGTCGCGGGCACTAGGCCAACCCACGCAAGTGAGGAACCATATTTATCGGGAGACCTGGGGGAACACGGGGTGGGTGGAAATTTGTGGATCCACGCAGATTCCAGAACTTTCCACCACAGAAATGTGGGGAAAATGTGGTTTTTTTGACAATTTGTTAGGTTTGCAAGGGATTCTGGGTAACAGAACCTGGTGGGAGGCAGTCAAGTCACCCCATCCTGGATTCCCCTGGGTGTCTAGTTTTCAAAAATATATAGGTTTGCTAGGTTTCCCTAGGTGCCGGCAGAGCTAGGGTTAAAAAACTACAGCTAGGCGCTTTGCCAAAAAAGGGTCATTTTTCACTGCGAAATTGAGGTATGTCCACATTGCGTTTTGCGCCGTTTCCTGTCGCGGGCACTAGGTCGACCCACGCAAGTGAGGTACCATTTTTATCGGGAGACCTGGGGGAACGCGGGGTGGGTGGAAATTTGTGGATCCACGCATATTCCAGAACTTTCCACCACAGAAATGTGGGGAAAATGTGGCTTTTTTGACAATTTTTTAGGTTTGCAAGGGATTCTGGGTAACAGAACCTGGTGGGAGGCAGTCAAGTCACCCCATCCTGGATTCCCCTGGGTGTCTAGTTTTCAAAAATGTATAGGTTTGCTAGTTTTCCCTAGGTGACGGCAGAGCTAGGATTCAAAAACTACAGCTAGGCACTTTGCCAAAAAAGGGTCATTTTTCACTGCGAAATTGAGGTATGTCCACATTGCGTTTTGCGCCGTTTCCTGTCACGGGCACTAGGCCAACCCACGCAAGTGAGGTACCATTTTTATCGGGAGACCTGGGGGAACGCGGGGTGGGTGGAAATTTGTGGATCCACGCAGATTCCAGAACTTTCCACCACAGAAATGTGGGGAAAATGTGTTTTTTTTGACAATTTGTTAGGTTTGCAAGGGATTCTGGGTAACAGAACCTGGTGGGAGGCAGTCAAGTCACCCCATCCTGGATTCCCCTGGGTGTCTAGTTTTCAAAAATGTATAGGCTTGCTAGGTTTCCCTAGGTGCCGGCAGAGCTAGGGTTCAAAAACTACAGCTAGGCACTTTGCCAAAAAAGGGTCATTTTTCACTGCGAAATTGAGGTATGTCCACATTGCGTTTTGCGCCGTTTCCTGTCACGGGCACTAGGCCAACCCACGCAAGTGAGGTACCATTTTTATCGGGAGACCTGGGGGAACGCGGGGTGGGTGGAAATTTGTGGATCCACGCAGATTCCAGAACTTTCCACCACAGAAATGTGGGGAAAATCTGGTTTTTTTGACACTTTTTTAGGTTTGCAAGGGATTCTGGGTAACAGAACCTGGTAGGAGGCAGTCAAGTCACCCCATCCTGGATTCCCCTGGGTGTCTAGTTTTCAAAAATGTATAGGTTTGCTAGATTTCCCTAGGTGCCGGGAGAGCTAGGGTTCAAAAACTACAGCTAGGCACTTTGCAAAAAAAGGGTCATTTTTCACTGCGAAATTGAGGTATGTCCACATTGCGTTTTGCGCCGTTTCCTGTCGCGGGCACTAGGCCAACCCACGCAAGTGAGGTACCATTTTATCGGGAGACCTGGGGGAACGCGGGGTGGGTGGAAATTTGTGGATCCACGCAGATTCCAGAACTTTCCACCACAGAAATGTGGGGAAAATGTGTTTTTTTGACAATTTTTTAGGTTTGCAAGGGATTCTGGGTAACAGAACCTGGTGGGAGGCAGTCAAGTCACCCCATCCTGGATTCCCCTGGGTGTCTAGTTTTCAAAAATGTATAGGCTTGCTAGGTTTCCCTAGGTGCCGGCAGAGCTAGGGTTCAAAAACTACAGCTAGGCACTTTGCCAAAAAAGGGTCATTTTTCACTGCGAAATTGAGGTATGTCCACATTGCGTTTTGCGCCGTTTCCTGTCGCGGGCACTAGGCCAACCCATGCAAGTGAGGTACCATTTTTATCGGGAGACCTGGGGGAATGCGGGGTGGGTGGAAATTTGTGGATCCACACAGATTCCAGAACTTTCCACCACAGAAATGTGGGGAAAATGTGGTTTTTTTGACATTTTTTGGTTTGTAAGGGATTCTGGGTAACAGAACCTGGTGGGAGGCAGTCAAGTCACCCCATCCTGGATTCCCCTGGGTGTCTAGTTTTCAAAAATGTATAGGTTTGCTAGGTTTCCCTAGGTGCCGGCAGAGCTAGGGTTCAAAAACTACAGCTAGGCACTTTGCCAAAAAAGGGTAATTTTTCACTGCGAAATTGAGGTATGTCCACATTGCGTTTTGCGCCGTTTCCTGCCGCGGGCACTAGGCCGACCCACACAAGTGAGGTACCATTTTTCTCGGAACACTTTGGGGAAAGCGGGGTGGGTGGAAATTTGTGGATCCACGCAGATTCCAGAACTTTCCACCACAGAAATGTGGGGAAAATGTGTTTTTTTGGACAATTTTTTAGGTTTGCAAGTGATTCTGGGTAACAGAACCTGGTGGGAGGCAGTCAAGTCACCCCATCCTGGATTCCCCTGGGTGTCTAGTTCTCAAAAATGTATAGGTTTGCTAGGTTTCCCTAGGTGCCGGGAGAGCTAGGGTTCAAAAACTACAGCTAGGCACTTTGCAAAAAAAGGGTAATTTTTCATCGAGAAAATGTGGTGTGTTCACGTTGGGTTTTGAGCCATTTCCTGTCGTGGGAACTATGCCTACCCACACAAGTGAGGTACCATTTTTATCGGGAGACTTAGGGTAATTCAGATTTGTAAAGCAACTGTTATTACCTATTGACTTTTGATGCATTTCTGCCTTCCAAATGAAAGACATTGTGTAAAAAAGAAGTCATTTTGAAAAATGACCGATAATTCTCATGCTAGTATGAGTATTCCCAATTTCAAAAATGTGCAAATATCTACTGTTTCTAAACTCTATAACTTGTTCCCATTTCAGAAATACATAGGTGTCGTTCATACCGATTTTCCATGTATACATTTTCCCACAATAATTGCTATATACCCGGTACATAATAAAAAGCCATTGCAAATTGCTGCTCAGTTTTTTACTCTGGGTTCATCGGGTTCTTGGTGAACCTACAAGTCCTATATATCCCCACAACCAGTAAGGTCCAGTGGATGTAACGGTATATTGCTTTCAAAGAGCTGTCATAATTAGAAGAAGTTACAGGTGAAAACGTTGACACAAAAGGCTGTTTTTTTCAACTAATTTTCAATTTTGCCTATATTTAACTGTACGTTTCTATAAAGAAACCTTGATGGATGTACACAAATGACCCCTTGCTGAATTCAGAACTTTATCTACTTTTCACAAATGTATAGCTTTCCAGGATTCATTATTGCTTTCATACCCATTTCTACCATTAACTGGAAGGCGGTTGAAAGCACAAAAAATAGCAAAAATAGGCTATGTCCCAGAAAAATGCCAAAACTGTGTAAAAAATTTTGGTTTTCTGACAAAAGTCTGTCATTCCCTAAAAGCTGGGAAAATGGTGATTTCAGCCCCACAAACGCTTTTTGGATACCATTTGCAGGGAAAAACCCAGACGCTTTCATTTGCAGCCCTTTTTTCCCATTTTTCCCCCAAAAACCAAAATTTAGCTGTATTTTGGCTAATTTCTGGGACCCCTCCAGGGGAATCCACAAACCCTGGGTACCTTTAGAATCCCCATGATGTTGGAAGAAAAGGACGCAAATTTGGCGTGGATACCGTATGTGATCAAAAAGGTACATGGGCCTAAGCGCGCACTACCCCAAATAGCCAAAAAAAGGCTTAGCACAGGGGGGAAAAGGCCTAGCAGCGAAGGGGTTAAAAAACATAGTAAAAAATGCAAAAGGTACTGTACATCTGAAGCAAATGCTTTTCATTTCAGGCATAAAGTTCAAAAATAAATGCAATTGGAATGAAATAAGCAGTAATATTTACATGTGACAGAAAATGATCGATAAGTTGTTCAAAAATCTAAGTCATTTCATGTCATGAAAATTAATGAACTGTTCTAGACACACAAGATGACTAAGTGTCCGTGGAAGTACTGTGAAGTCTGTACTATAAGGCTAGTTCTACTTTAAGCAGATTGAAGTGCCATTTTCGTTCTAAAAATGGGAAAAGAAGTTCAATTTTGGTAGAGTTCCAAGTTTTTTGAAAATGAAGGCCAAATTGTTACTGCATCTCTGGAACACTGTATGCTGAATCAGAGTCAGTTTACGGGTCTGGGGTAAATATGAGATCATCTATTTCTATAGACAAAACATCATCCACTGAAGTTGGTGTCAGTTGGAACACCTCGTGTAGTAGATTAATTGCACAGAGATGTGAAGCATCGCTTCCAGCATAGGTTGCCGCAGCAATGTTCGCATCCGTTGTTACCTGTGTGCCTGTAGATCTTTCTCGTACCTCAGCAGCTGCCGGAAGCATCTGTGAGATCTCAATGCATGCTGACATCAGGATTGGTAGCCTCTGGGGACAACACAGAGCATGGGCCGTTATCGGGACCAGCAAAGTATCGACGTCCGTTGGCGTTGCTGATGGAAATGTGAGACAAGTGTCTAACACGCATTCTTCACCGCATAGCAGGCATCGTAGAACAGGTAAGATGCAATCTTGCCAGATTGGTCTGAATGACAGGAACCACGTGGTATTCAGATCCCGTAGACGAGTCATGCCCAATAGCTGTACTATTCGCTCACGGCACTTTCGTTCAAGGAGAGCTTTCTCCATTTCGCTCGGAGTGATGTCTGCGAATAGGCTGGCCATAGCGCAATAGCAGGAAGAGAAATAGAATTCCGGCAACAAGTGCTAGAATTAATGGTATGCCACCAAACACCGAATGTGCAAAGTTCGGGATGATTCTGAGTATTGCCTGGAAAGGTGCTAACAGACCGGAGCAGATGCTCTTAAATACATGTACAATTCCGGTTGTATCAGACATATTGAAGATACGTCCTATCATTTCTACGAAATGTATAGGGCAGTTTGTACGTATTAAAGTCTGTATCTCAGCCGAAGTCCTTGCTACTTGTAGATCATAGGTTTCTTTGGCCGAGGTCAAAGGCACTGTTTGCTGTAAAAGCATGGCTTTCATTCTGCTCAAAGTATCAAATCTTATAAAAGAGACGTTCAGCGAAGGCCATAGAGGCGACTCCCTGACTGTGTCTATTGGGGTAAACAATACTTGCATACAGCAAGTGACCCTGGAGTTGACCGTTACTAGATATGGGATGCCTGGCAACATGCCGCAGCAACTCTGATCATTCAACATGAGGTAACTCCCATTAGAAAGTTGTCCAAACGTTGGATTAATCACAGCAGCTGGTGTACCCTGCTGATGGCAAGACAAATTTGCCACAGAACCATTACAAGCCCCGTGTAAAGAAATGTCCTGACATATAAGTGAACCACTCAGTGCACGTTTACAGTGTGTACCGCTCAAAAACACTTCACGATCCCACTCAAACATCTATATGTATACGGTAAATACCAAGATGTCTTAATGTATTCCTTACCCAACCTTTCATATTTGCCTGCTTGCATTTGTCTGAGGCAATACTGAAACTGAAAAGTAGTCACAGGTAATGTAATTTTGCCATGAATAAGCCATTCTGTAGCTGGTTTTTCTGCCATTGTGAATGGTAACGTTTCCAGTTTTTCAATGCTCAGCACTGTATACTTTGCTCCTCTTTGTGCCAATTCGATCTGTTTATCTGTTAAATTGTATTCTGCAAACAGAGCTGACGTGTTGATAAAACACCAAGGCACATAGCCCGCTCGCAAAGATTGCAGCGTCCAGCTTAATAACACAATAGAACGTAATTGAGACTGACCTTGTTGTAACATCGCCAAATCTTGTTCTAGTATGTCGATAGCAGAGGATACAATGCCATCCAATGAATAAATTCTGGAGGACAAAGTTGTTAACCCATTGTCAACCACAGAGAGTGTTTTCTCTAAATTAATACGATCAAGTTCACGTATTCGTTCTGCGGCCTCCATCTGTGATACTTTCCATGCTTCATTATCGGCAGCATAAATGCCGGCATATATGAAACGTTTTTGACGCAGTTTTCTTGGTCCAAGCAAGAATTCCCTAAGGTCTGCGTCCTTTTTAAGTAAGGATAAGTGTTGTTTCACATCCTGTAGTGTAGACTTATGCAGCCAATCGAGGCATAATTTTCCTACACTGTATGTTGTTACTACCCCCGGATGTTATCTTTGGACGTATCTTGGGTCTGGCCTATTAATAGTAAAGCCCTGAGTTTTATTCAGGAATCTTTCCTGACAGTTATTTGTGTCTGTGGGCCAGATCAACCATTTTCTCCAATCAGGATTAGATCTGTTGAGTTGTAGAATATTGTCAACTGTCACCACTGCATGTGTATCGTTATCACTTGCAGGTGTTGGTACATAAGGTGTGTTCATCTCCTTGATCTTGGCTAATCCAAGACAAGATGTTTGTTGGATGGTTTCATTCAAGAACATAATTTGTTCAGGGATGATACAGGCTCTAAATAAAGCTTCTATCCCCTGCACTTGCCAGTCTTTAGTACCCCAGACAGTTTTTGTGTCTATTGTGTCTTTCCATAAGTCGAAACCCTGTCTAGACAGTTGGGCAATAAATGCTGCAGAGTAAATCTGTTTTGTATTAGTTAACATAATTTTCAGTCCTGTCTTGTTTACATTTCTAAAGTAAAATGTTTCTGGGTCAGATGTATTGTAACCTGAAAAATATGGAAACTTACTAGCAAATGTTTTTGAACTACCTTTAGGGGTGTAGGACAATGTTCCCATTGGTTAAACATAAACACATTTCTTGGATATGCAGATTTATGCAAATAATGATGACCATAGTGGTTATAACAATACAGTTGTTCATAGTCTGATGAACCCTCTAAATATTCATTTTTAGAAAATGCAGCAGATTTTTCTAGGTCGTACATTATGTCGTTAACAGTCTCAAAGTCCCAATCATCAGAATAGGTACTGGACGAAATTAGATCACTTAGTGAAATTTTAAACAAATGTGGAATGTTCAATTGTTCCGTCGGGCCAAAGATGTCAAAATCTGTTTTGTCCCACACTATACCATCCTGTATAGGAACAGCTGTGATGTTCACTGATGACAAGTCTCTTGCTTCACGATGGGAAGATTTATGAGGTTTCAAAAGTACGTTCACATCTTTTCCTTCAGTGTTCATATGGATGTATCTGCCACTTATAAGCACGCTCACAGTTGTAACCAAAGCTAGCCAGAGCAGGAAAACAAATAGTCCAGATATAATCCAGAGTTCAATCCATGGAGAAACCCAATAAGTCTTTTTCATAAAGTGAAGAAAGTCTTGTACTTGCTGCTTGAGTTGGAATGATGCTGGCGTCGTTTCAGGTTCACTCGTATCTTCTGAGAACGTATCAAAGTTAATGAAATAGCCAGAAGCAGATCTATCAATTGTTGGAATTGCATCAGGATTTGTAGAAATCACTGGAACCAGTTCATCACTTGCTACATTGGTGTAGACAGGCGTATTTGGACGAACTGTTACTTGGTTTTCAAGAGGGATGAGTTCCATAGCGTTGTTGCTTAGTCCTCCATCTGTTACAGCTGAATTCTCGATTGTTATCAGTCTTTCGGTCTGAACCTCTTGGATAGTAGCAAGAGGAGTGCGTCTGCTACTAGATTGGAGTCCACGAGGCCTACTATTTAGTATTGGCCCATACTGTGGTTTGATCAGGTCGATGGACACAAATATTTTCTCCTTTCTTCCAGCAAGGGGCGGCAGAAGTACTGTTCTTGTTCCTTGAACTGCTAGGACAGGTACTGGTTGTCTGTAAGAAGGTCCAAATTCCTTCTTGTCCGCAATCTTTTCTCTGACCTGATCCCCAACTTTTAGAATCCAGACAGGCCTTGCTGGGACCGCCGATTTTTCCCCAGTGGTGGTTGGCTGTAGGAATACATTGCTTTGTTTCGTTCTTAACTCATTCAGTTCCTGCAAAACAGCCAAACGATCTTTGATATCAAACGTTTTATTTTCCACCACTGTGCCTACGTCATCGAGATCTGGTACCCACATTCTTGTCCCAAATAGGACCTCATATGGAGTGACCCCCCCTAGAGAACTACTTGGCAGATTGTTCAATGAGCGTTGGACCCCATTAAGGTGTTTGACCCACCCATCACCCGAACCTAATACCCTAGCTGTTATAGACTGCTTTATGTCCCGGTTTTTCCTTTCCACAACCGAATTTCCCTCAGGATGGAATGGAGAGGAGTACCGCAATGCAACGCCCAGACTGGCCATGGCTTCTTTGTAAGCCCGAGAGCTAAACGCAGGACCCTGGTCAGAATGTAGCGTGCCTATTGCGTATGTGCCGATAAAGACTCGCAAATCTTTTATAACAGTTCGAGCGTCAGCCGAGCGCTGAGGCCATATCCATAGGAACCTAGAGCATAAATCCACTGCAACCATGATATATTTATAGTTACCGTCCCTTTGCAAGGGACCGCAGTGGTCCAGGTAAACACAAGCTAATGGTTTGTCTGAAATTAACAGGGGTGTCTGCGCAGGACGTTTCACTGTTGAGACTGTCATCTGTTGGCAAATATCACATTCTAAAACATAATTTTTAGTTTGTTTCCGAATGCCAGGCCACCAATATCTTTGCTTGAGTAAAGATACTGTCGCTGAAACACCTGCATGGGCAGAAGCTATCCCTTCGTGTGCTGCTAGGATTAGTCCTAATCTGCGTTCCTTGTTTGGAATTACCCTATCCCCCACTCCAGGGATTCGAGCAAAAGGAACGTTGTTCGCATCAATTACATAAGAGTACTTGAGTGGAAACTTTTTGGTAACGCTGCACTGCTGCCCTTGCTTGAAGCATTGACAGCCAACATTATCTCACCGTCTATTTTTGTTTTTGACCGAGTGATCGCAGCTACGGAAGCCATCTGAACAGCCCCCTTTGCGGCTTCGTCAGCCAATGAATTCCCTGCAACGTGAACGCCATCACGTTGATGACTCAGTGTGTGGATCACGTGAGCCTTTGGTAGTTCGTTTTTCAACTGAACTACTTGTTCCCAAAGCGTTTTATGCTTTATTGTGCCACCTTTCGCATCTTTGAAACCATTTTCAAGCCAGTTTTGTATATAGTCATTATACGACTGAACACAGTAAAAGGAATCGCACACTATTAGTGTGGGGAATTCTCGATCTGTACTTTCAAGTGCCAGTTTGAATGCTTGTAGTTCAGCTCGCTGAGCTGTACAATCTCCTAGAGATTGAGTTTTTGTGACCATAGGTCTGAAGATGCCATTTCGCATGCGACCTTTAACGATTGCACACGCTGCACTGTAAGCTTGCTTACTCCCTGTTGCGGGCTTTGCGGATCCGTCAGTGTAAATTATGAATTCGTACTGATCGAGAGGCAGAATTTCAGTAGGCAGAGGACATTCTTGTTCATATTGCAGGAATGCTTGTGTTTTTAAATCTGGATCAAAAACATATTCAACATCTGTTGCAGCAAGAGAATTAACCCATTGTATCCATCTTGGATGTAATGCTTTAGCATTTGGAATGCTTGCTTTTGTGACCGCTTCTAAAGCTGGTACCGGGGTTACGACAATAATGCGTTTCCCTTGGGCTAAGGCTCTTTCTTTTGCTACAGCGGTTTGAACTGCTGTCAGAATTTTTTCAGTTGAACTGAAGCGCATTTCCGCTTGTGTGTACAAATGAGATTTGTATGCGATTGGTATTTTCTCACCCTCATTGAAGGTTAAGTAGGTGAATCCGCATTGACCCGAAATTATTCGGATCACCAAATTTCGTTGACTTACACGTGTTTGTAAGTGATTTGTTGCTAACATGTTAGCCTGGAGTGAACGCAAGATTTCTGTGTGTTCCTGTGTCCAGTTTCTGATCGAGAAATCAGGTTTGATTAATGCGTAGAGAGGTTTAACCCTTTCTGCGTAATTTAGAATGTATGTTCTTCCAAAATTTAGGAAACCCAGGATGGATTGTAAGTTTTTTAGCATTTTTGGAGGTTGGAGCAGCACACTTTCTCTAGAAAGTTAGCTGCCAAGCTCTTGCCTTCACTTGAAAGCTCATATCCTAAAAATCGGACTTTGAGATGGGCAATTCTGGACTTTTTAAAGTTGAACTTGTAGCCCTCAGAGGCGAAACCCAGTATAATGGTGCTCACCCTGTTCAAGTGTTTTACCAGGTCATCGTCTGTCAGATAGATGTCATCGACATAGAACAATGCCTCATTGTCATAAATTTGTAGTAACTCCGTTACCCTCGCTGAGAATAACCCTGGGCTGTTCTTGAACCCTTGTGGGAGTCGACAAAAGTGACGCTGGGTCCCCATTATGGAGAATGCTGATAAGTACCTGCTTTCAGGTGCTATGTTTTGACAAAAGAAACCATTTGAGATGTCTAATGTTGTTTTATATTTTTACGCACAATGTTATTCATTAATGCTGTGCTATGTGCATTTTGCACTGCAAAAGTTTTAGAACAAGTGTTTAGGTGTCTGTAATCCAAAACTAGACGATATGTATTGTCTGGTTTGGAGACAGGAATCAAAGGATTGTTCATTGAGGAGGTGCATGTTTCAATCACCCCTTGATATTCAAGTTGATCTAAGATCTCCCTGACCTGTTTTTTAGCTTCTTGCTTTATTGGGTACTGCCGTTGTGCAGTTGGTTCATGTTTCAGATGTATTTTATGGTGAGGTGAGTCCTCATCCCATCCTACATGATTTTTATATAATGCTGGGGCCTGGGCCACTGCCCATTTCCTGGCATATGTATATCTTAGGTGCATTGGTATATGGTTGGAGAAGGCAGGCATAATAATGTCCTCGCCATGTGGGCACTCCCTGACAAATTGTGGAGGCCAGTCCTTTTCTGCTAGAAGTATGTCATAGCCCTTTGATAGTCTTTCCCAATTAAGTGCTTTCACCTGTCTAGGTTTATCTCCCTCCATCCGGAGTGTTATTTCATATAACTTTTGTGGAGTACTAACCCTGGTGTCTACAGTCTCTACTTTAATGTACTCATTCAAGTCCACTATCTCCAGAAGTTTCTTCAGGTTCTGGCAAGCTATTGGGACTTCTGCTGCACTGTCCAGCATTGTCTGAGCCCATTCTCCGTTCTTGAGTTGTGTTCTCAGTATTCTCGGCATGTCTGACCTTCAGACCTGCTACTTTCTTTTTGGAGAATTGAGGTTTTGCTTTAGTTTTTGGAGCGTGTTTTTCGTCTTTCGATTTCACGCGTTCTTCTCTATGTTCCGATCGTCCTCTTCTTTCCGAAGTCTTCGATGAGATCTGAAAGGGACGAGAGGAACGTGTATCAGTATCTTGATACCTGTCAGGTTTTCTCAAATTATCCCTATTCCTGAGGTTATACCTCCTTTCAGAGGGCTCCTTTTGAGGAGACCTACCTCGGGATTGAGAACGTTTTTCTGAATTATTTTTATTAGTTTCCCACTTCTTTTTAGAAGATGTAGGAGTTTGTTTAATAGAGTCTTTCTCAGGACTTTCAGATAGTTTTGGCTTCACTGGTCTTCCACCTAAACTATCTCTGCCTAATTCTGCATAAGATTGTTCAATTATTCTGGGTAGCTCAGTTTGATGTTCTGTAACATCAAATTCCCTTAATTTTTGGCAGATCGCCACTGCTGCTGCCTCCCCTTTAATATTAGATAATATTATTGTTGAGACCTGGTCGAAATTTTTCAGTAATTTCATACCTAAATTTAGAGCAGGCTCTGCCCCGTATTCGTTTTGAATTTGTTTCAGGACATCTGGTATTACCGCAATTGACGGAATGCCATGTGTTTTAGTATAGATGGCAGCAAAGACTGAGCCCCAAGTGGTGCAGTCTTCCAGTTGTGGTGTGATCCCCATCGGTAAACTGATTGTCAGTATTCTGTGTTTCTCATACGGGCTAGTATTTGGAAATACTGCTTCGATTTGAGTAATTTTTTGAGCTATCCAAAATGGAATTTGCTCACGTTTTGTGGGCATTTTACCCATGACTGCGTATAGAGTCTGTGGTGTAATTTTTAGTGTATTCCCCTGGTGAGGAGTTTGATTTGGAATTGTCAATGGTGGTTGGACTGTGAAAGTCCGCATGACATATTGGACCAATTGTCTGTAGATTTTTATTAACTCTGTGAGTTGAGTAAGTAATTCCTCGTCTGACATTTCTTCAATGTCAGGATGAGGTGTGTAGCCGGCTAGAATCGGCCATGTTGCTCCTGGTCTACCTAGTGGACCGAGCCTGGTAATGTTTTTGTGATGTTTTAGGGCGCCTTTAAACCAGAGCTGATGCTCCTGGTATGTTAATGGAATTTCAATATCCTCGAAAGGAATGTATTCCTCTGGTGGATCATCTTCTTTGTAGAAGTGAAACATGTGTGTTACTGGATTGGATTCAGGAAATATTACCCATGAATAGAATACCTCTGTCTGAAAGGATTCGTGTGCCTCTATCACGAAAACTGCTTTACCTCCTCTTGGTGGTAAGCCATGTTTTATGAGTTTTAGAGTGATGGCTCTTCTTAAGTTTGGATGGATGTCTATAACACCCTCCTCGGTTTCATTTAAACCTGTAATGTTAAAAACTGCTGCTTGGGCTGGATCAGCCACAGCTCCACCGTTTCCGGTCTCAGTATCGGAGCCAGGCATTTTGTTGTTTGAAAAATGTAGAACAAGTTTCAAGGAAACAAAGATAAGGTGCACAATATTTTGGAACAGTGTATCCTTCAACGTTGAGCAAACCAAACAGCTAATAAATAGGGTGCTGCCCTATGTAGCCTTGGTGGATACTTAACCCTGCCCACTCCAGACGTCTTTTGGAGTATATGGGTAGGGGTCTCTGAGAGAAAAAGCACGGCTGAGTTACTCAGTATCTAACGTTGAATTACCGCCTTACCAAACCGTTGGGCGCCATGTAGTGTAGCTCCTATTTCCCTAATAGGCTCTGCGCATTGGAATAATAAATCCTATAGGTTTGACATAGGACTAAGGTCAGTATGTCCCTATCGAGTATATTAAACTTAATTACTTGTGCCAGCTAGCTCAGAGGCCACTAGAAACTCCTTGACGACAAGAAGGGAGTAGTTTCTGGCAGCCGCAAAACATGACCACTTTGTTTCCCTTTAGAATCAGAACGTGTCCCAGAGTCGTGGAAACAATAGATAACTATTTCACTCAGCTCAATCGTGCATGCTTAGTTTTCTCCAAGTTACACAGAAAGAACAGACGGGCGTTTCAATAAAAGATTTATTGAACAGTCTTGTTTCTGGTGTAAGTAAAATGTGCTGTTACGATCACAAGACAGTATGCGAGATAAATAATGTACAGTGTGAGCAGTAGAAATTAATAATACTGCGATAGCATTATCTTTTAGTATATATGCATTTACATAAATGACACAGACTAAAAATGCGAGTACTCATACGATGCATTTCTAATCTAGTTCTACCCCAATGTACCTAACCTAACCTAGGTGTAGGGAGAGGTATGAAGTAGGTGAAGTATTCCTTACTATGGTATACTAAGAGTATGTTAAGCCTAGTATGCCTAGTATGCCAAGAGTCCCTCTAGGTTCTAGCCAGCTCCATACCTGAAGAATGAGAGAGGTAGGAATCTCTTTGCCAGACTCGAACTCCAATACCCCGCAAGGGAAGTCAGATCACTGGAAGCTGGACTCTCTGCGTGCAGGGATGACAGCGTCTTCTCAGTGCGTCAGGCCGGGAAACGGGCTCCTCTGAAGTCCAGGTCTCCTCTGATTTACAGGGGCTAGGGAAGGTATATTTATACCTGAGAAGTACCTAAGAATGTTAGTATTGATGTGAGTCGGACAGCGGAAGACGTCATGAATGAACCCCTAAGGAATAATGGTTCATGCATAATATATGAGTCCTTGAAGAAATCAATAGTCCTGGGCTAGGGAAACTCCCGCAGCCTAAGGGTCTGTTCTTCATGAACTCGTTGTGACGTTAGGGTGGACAGATGTCAGAGACCATGCCTGTATTTGGAGTGCACGGTTTAATGCCTAAATAAGGGCTGGGATTTTATGCCTATATAAGGGCAGGGCGAATAGTGCCTATATAAGGACATGATACTGGAAAGCCTGTTTATGGACACCCTAAGAGGAATACAACACTATGGGGAAAATAATATCACGGTTAAACAGGTAACTATCAAGCTCACAAATCCAGTCTTTGGGCCCAAAGATCAGCAAGGGTCAGGCGAGAACCTAAACTGCACCACCAGTGGCATAGGGGCGGCCGGGTGCAGAGGTCAAAATCTGAGTTCTGCCCAATGCTTTTCAATGGTGCCACACTTCTTGCAGGTATGCAGATCGGTCACAGGGGCCAAGCTTTGGGGGTTAGCACAAGCACAGGGAGGGCCATGAAGCAGCACCAAATATACACCACCAGCGGCACAGGGGTAGCCGGATGCAAGGTGCAAATTCAGTGTTGTGCGCACAATGCGCTTCATTGGAGATTCTTGTTTTGGCAAACAGGCTACAGGAGTGGTACCAGAGGTTGCAGGAGGGAGACCAATGACAGCAGAGGTAAGTTGAGATGTAGGGGATAGTAGGGGTACAGTTGGTTCAGCTCACCAACACCCCGGGGGCTTCGGGTGCAGGGGTACCTTTCAACCTCCGAGTCTTCTTACCGGAGCCCGTTGCAGTCAGGGGGAGCCACTGGATTCACACTGCAGGCGCCGCTGTGGGGATCAGGAGAGGTCAGCCAATGCTGGACACGAGGTCAGGATCGCTGGGGAGACTTCACTGCACAGGTAAGCCACTCAGACTCGGGCCGTAGGCGTCAGGTGCAGAGTGGGCAGGAGATGCGGATCCCCCTGGTTCCAAAGTCCTTGGAGTTGGTTTCTTCTTGGACAGATCCACTGTCCATAGGAGATTGGAGTCTTTTTCGAAGGCAGCAATCCTCCCAGAGTTTTCAGAAGTCACTGGCTGAAAGGCTGGTCGCAGGTTCGCAGAAGCTGGAGACAGGCCGGTAGGGCTGCTACCCAGACAGTCATCATCTTCAGTCTTATCTGCAGAGTCATCTTCTTGCTTCTTATGTCATCGTAGATCTAGTTTGTAGGTCTGGGGGAGCCAATTAAATACTAAATTGAGGAGGTGCTTTAGGGGAGTAGTAGGTAGGGCCAATGGGCACCTTTCCTGGGGTGACTACCCCCTCTATCATGCCACCCTCCTGTGGGAGGGGGCATACACTTAACCCTGATTGGAGGGGTCCCCCATCTTCAAGATGGCGGGGACTGACATAAGTGTCTTACCTCGCCTCCCCCATCCTAGGGGTGGAATTGCCATAGGTGGACGCACCTCCTATTCTCTTTAGTTTTCTGGCAGGTTTTCCTGCCCAAGATGGGGGTGTAAACCAGGGGCTGTCATCTGCTGCTAGCAGCAGAGGCTGGGGGTCACATTACAAAGGTGGCAGGCCTTTGATGCTTCCCTCTTCGAGCACTGGACCATCCTGGGGGACGAGATGTAACACCTCTACCCAGGATGTGCATTTTTTTCGGCTCCTAGAGAGCAGGGGTTCTCTACCCAGGTGTCCAGAAATATGTCTGGTGGTGGTTGGCTGCCTACAGCCGGTCAGCGATAACACCAGGGTTGGCACGTTTTCAGGGGGCACTTCTGAGGTGCCCTCAGGGTACATGGTACAAAAAATCTCGCACTGGCATCACTGTTGATTTATTGAGAGGAGTAGCACTCCTGTGTTCAGTGAAGCCATCATGGTGCTGGGAAACTCAAGTTGTTGAGTTTCCAGCCCATGTACTCTCTATGGCTTCACTAGCACTTACAATATTAAGGAATGGACACCAATATTATAGGGGCATACCTGCTCATGCAAATCTGCCCTCACCTGTGGTATAGTGCACCCTGCCTTAGGGCTGTGAGGCCTGATAGAGGGGTTACTTAGCTATAGCTCCAGGCAGTGCTCGCTGGCATGGCACCCAGGCAGGGTGACATGTTGATTTTGCCATTTTCTCCCTCAGAGGGGCATGCAAGCTGCAGGGGCCGTGGCATGGTTCCAGTGAGGGAGATCCCAGGGGACCTCTTCAGCTCCCAGGCCCTATGTACCCAGGGTACCACTTACTAGGGACTTACAGGGGGTGCCAAATAGGGAATTGGTTTTAGGGAAGAAACACTGGCACAGGGGACCTGGTTGGCAGGGACCCTGTGCTCTACTATCGAAACCACATCAAAACCAGGTAAAAAGTGGGGGCTATACATGCAAAAAAGAGGCACTTTCTCACACAGGACCTATATCTGGGTGTTCCCATAACACTTAGGGCATCAAATGCAACAAACAACAAACAGCAAGGTGATGGAAGGAATGCTTGAAATAATCTCAGCCACTTGTGTTCGATCAAGACCACATTACAGAGCACTCTTTTTCACCCACAATGCCACTCTAGACAGACCTGCCAATTTCAAATCAATTATGGTCATGATCCATTAAGAATGGTTCAACCCCAACTGCCAATCCAGGTCCCTTCCAGACGCAAACCCAAGCAACCCCAGACTATTTTCAGCTTACGTAGGTCTTGTAAGTGATGTACAAATTGACTCCTGTAGAACAGTGAGCATGGAATGTATATATAGGCATGCCCGTCACAAGTGGGACATGTAATGCATCATATAACAAGGTAACAAAAGTAATAGCTTGATTAATCTCAGTTACTGGCAACACCTTGAGGCACATTCTAGAACATTCATTTTTGCCCATAATACCACATGAGACGGAGACCTGCCATATGCAAATTACTTGTGATCCTGCTCCAATAGGAGCTGTCACGCCTGGTCTGCTCCAGATGGTAATACACACAAATATAGAATGGTTTTGACCTTTTTAGATCTCATTATTGAAGTATAGCTTAAGTCCATGAGAATGAGACCCATGTCTGGGCATATCCGTTCCACTTGAGGCATCCATTACAACAAACAACAAGGTGATTGAAGGAATGCTGAAATAATCCTCAGCCACTAGTGATTGATTGGCGCTGAATTCCAGGCCATCATTTTTCACCTACGATGCCTCTCCAGATAGAGACCAGTCATATTCAAATCAGTCTCTGCCCTGCTTCAATAGAAATAGTTCAGATCAAACTACCAGGCCAGGTCCCCTCCAGATGGGAACACAGGCAACTTTACACTGGTTTCGACCTGCTTAGTTCTCATCAGTGAGGTATAACTCAAATCCTGTGGCACATTGAGGGCAGGTTCAAGTTTAGAGAGGACCTGGTCTGGCATTTCCTGCTGGATTGTTCTTATTAAAGCAGGACCAAAGCTGATTCGCTTATTGATGGTTCCTATGCAATGTGGCATGGGTACAAAACGATGGACTAGAATGTGGCCCGAGTAGTTATCAGTGGCTGAGATTAATTCAAGCATTCTATTGATCACATTTCATTCTGCCCAGTTTTTTTCCCATGCTCACTGTGTAAAGGAACCAAGCTGCACCCTTCTGATGAGGCCCAAATAGGCAAGAACTGTAGAGTGGGCCAGGTTTGGTGGTTTGGACTGAGCTGCTCCTATTGAAGCAGGACCAAGGCTGATTTGTGTATTGCTGGTTCATGTATCCGGTGGTATGGTGCGCAAAAAACATTAGGATGCAGCCTTGAGTAATCACCAGTGATTGTTATTATTTCAAGCATTCCACTCAACTTTTTTTTAATCCTTTTTTTTGGAAGGTTCAACAACTTATAGATGCAGGCGCCCAGATTAGCAAAAGATTTGCATGGGTGTTGCCCAATGCAAAGTAACATGAACAATAGCATGCACAGTGCTAAATGCCCAGAGTGCCACAATGAAAAGTGTGAGCTATGGTATGGGTACTGTTCAAAAACTCTTAGGAGATAATACAATTCCATACTTTGAGAAGTTGGGTTGTTGGTTGACTGGGTTGTGAGCCCTGGCTAAGCAATAGCCACAATCCATTGCAGAGTGAACCACAAAAAGTCACTAAATTAACCTGTGCTTGACCCTGGGTAGCTTGGCACAAAAAGTAGCCAGGCTTAACCTAGAGGAAATGTGAAACGTTTTTATGCAGCACACAAAGAGTAAAAAGTTAAAACACAAGAAAAATCCCAAACCAAGTTTGAAAAATGGAATAGATGTTAATGAAGTTGAATTTCTAAAGTTTTTAGTGTAAAATTGTGCCAAAAAGGACAAAGCACTAACTGCGGTTATCTGGTCATGCGAAACCGGTTCAAAGTCAAAGTTAAGTCTGACTGCAATAGAGAGCGGGTCAGCTTCAAGCACCAGGTTCACCTCAGCCTAAGAGTTTTCTTAGGACTTAGAACATTTCTTGAAGATTTGACATGTTGGATGAAGTTAAGGTGAAGATTTCTACCTTTGTACTTAAAAGATTTTTCAGAGGTCTGATTCCTTCAGTGGGACAAGGCTGCAGGATGTAGCCAAAGAGGGATCCATGGAACTGGATACCTACGTGAAAAGGATTTTCTGCTGTGGAAAAGAATATAATCGAAAAGAACAGATGATGGACAGAATGCTGAACAAATCAAACATTCACCCCGAAACTGGTCTTAGGATGCTTATTTCTGGTCCAGGGAGGACCTTTCCTGGAAGTTCGGACTCAACTGTTCCCAGGAGGAGCAGTGTCAAGACTGATTTGATATGGCTGGGTCGAAACTAGGGTGGCATAGTGAGTAAAACAATGACGAATTAAAGCCAGATCTCTTGACTGGTGGTGAATGGTTGAAAGTTTCAGCACTCCGTCCATCATCTTGTTGTGCTTGCTATGTTCACCCTAAGTGGCCTAGGGTAAGCCCAGACGTTGGTCCCTTGCTCCCCCTGCCACTGGATTCAAGCTACCCTGGCTGATGAGGGGTGATACCCTGAAAGCAATTCTAGGATGCTTGTTTCTGGTCCATGGAGGACCTGGCCTGGCAGTTTGGGCTGGACTCTTCCCATGAGGAGCAATGTCAAGGCTGATTTGCATATGCCTGGGTCCAAACTGGGGTTGCATAGTGAACAATGTATTAAATCCAGATCTCTTGACTGATGGTGAGTGGTTGAAAAGTTTCAGCACTCCGTCCATCATCTTGTTGTGTTTGCGGAAAAGAATATAACGAGAGCTGCAGCAACGTCAATCCCATCAGCGATGCACTTTCATCGGATCGGCCTGCAGGTAAATCTTGGTCTCTTGTCAGTTATCAAAGCAGAATTTCTTAAAAACATTTCTAAGTCACAGCTTTTAGGGTTAGGCAGGAGCAGTACCACCAACACCTCTTCTAAAGGGTCCAGGAGGACCTGAGGGCAAAGCTTTGGGTGAGGGTTCAAGGCCTCTGAAAGCTTGTTGTGCCCCTGCAACTCACACAGGAGACTAGCCCGTTAGCCCTTAGAATCATTCTGGCAGTCCTGGATTCAAGGGAGCAGGCCCAGCCTTCCTTTCTCAGGCAGCAGGGCAGTCCTTCTAGCACCAGGCCAGCAGGGCATGCCTTCTTGCAGCAGGGCAGTCCTTTGTCTGGGTTTTTCACAGGTCCAGAAGTGATCTGAAGTGCGATCTGAGAGTACCACCTTTTTACCTAGTGCCAACATATGTGTTGGGGCAGCCCCTGGCCTACTCCCAAACTAGTGCTGGCCAGTTCCCCTGTCCTTCCTGGGTTTGGCTCCCAAAGGTCTAGGGGGACAAACGCAAGGGCAGGCCTAGTGTCAGGTTCCTTTGTGTGTGCTGGTGGCAAAGCCTTCTGAGGTTTAAGTGGGGCTGGGTACAGCCCTACCCCAACAGCCATCGTGCCCACACCTAGGCTTCCTTTGTCTCACTGTCTGGCAGCAATCCACAACCCCCAACAGCAGAGTCATGTGACCCAGGCAACTGGAATAAAGGCACAATTGATTTAGGCTAAAAATGGCAACTATTTAAAAGTGGAATTTTTGTAATTGTTACATACAATCCGTTTTTACCATTAAACAAGATTTTAAATTACTATTGAAAAGAGACCAAGAAGTTTTCTCTATCTGCTCCTATTCAAAAGTTAGCACGTGTTAAATGTAATAAGGCAACTAGGTATTATACTATGGGAGAGAAAGACCTTACAGCAATAAAAAACAGCATTAGGAGTTTTTCACTGCCAGGACCTGTAAAACTTAAACCCAATGTCCAACTTTTTAAATACCATTCACCCTGCCATAGGAGATTTTAGGTCCTACCTTACTGGTGACTTAAAAGTATCAAAAAAGAAAGTTTAGGGCCGGCAAAAGATTTATTTTGCAAAGTCGAAATGGCAGTTTAAAACTGTACTACAGGCTGCAGTGGTAGGCCTGAGACATGTTTTAAAGTGCTACCTAAGTGGGCGTCACGATGTGTGCTGCGGGCCCAATAGTAGCATCTAATGTACAGACCCTGGGAGTATGTAGTACTATTTACTGGGGACTTACAAATAACTTTAAGGTGCCAATTTGGTGTGGACCAATTTTACAATCATTTTAGGGACCAAGCACAAGCACTTCAGCACTGATTAGCCGTGGTAAAGTGCACAGAGTCCTAAAGCCAACAAATCGAATTCAGCAAAACATAAGGGGTGAAGACAAATGGTTTGGGGGTGACCCTTTAGAGAGGGCCAGGTCTACTAGTGAGCAATACATTAGACAGTCTGGGAGATAAGTTGATATTCAGTCTGATATGTGTGTGAATATTAAATCCACAAGTTCTATTTACATAACAAGGTAATCGTTGTACTAAGAAAGCAAGAGTAATCAGGAAATCCATCAAACAAGACATCACATTCTCCTTCTCCGTGGGGGGTCAGTGCACTCAGATATGGAAAGCCTATGAATCTGAGTAGGTGGGAGGGAGGTCACTTCATGACACTCCTGCAAAGTCACAGGTACACCTGGCTCGCCCCGTCCAGACAGATCTAAACCCTGCCACCACCCAGCTGCTCTCTCTCTCTCTCGGCTGCTGTGTGTCATACCTCTTAGGTATTGGAGTTAGCCGAGAACTGGCAGTAGAAAGATGGGCTTCAGCATGGAAGTGCAAGCATCCTTTAACTTATCTTGTCTATTCTGCCTAGGAGCCATGAAGGACTATGTGGCTGAACACATGATTGGTGCCCAAAAGGGCATGGCAACAGCAGCTTCTTGATCCCTGAAAACCATCAAGATTCCGCCCCCTGATGATTTAACCTTATTAAAACGCTCTGCCTAAAGCAAACACAATGGGGGAATTTTGGAGATTGCCCTGGAATAACTGAATATTATGGAGTAGCTTTTATGTTGTGACTAGAGAGACCGCATTGACTTAGTAAAGCCGAGACTGAACTACAGAATTGAGCATCGGCGTGTGGAACACTGGCTGCATGTAAAGCAAAACTCCCTAGGGGTTTTACTTTGCAGAAAGCTTGTGCTGGACAATGTGGCAGTCTGCTAGGAATGATTGTCATCAATATGGACACCCAGGCTACAGTGGCGGCTGCTGAGACTTGAAAGTGGTGAGGCATCAAAGTTTGTGATGAGTGGCCGAGAAAATTTTGAAAAAAGAGCGGACAAATGGTGCATATTCAAGCATATTTGAGAAAACGAAGGTTAATAAAGCAATTGTTAAATTCTAGTTTTGACATCAATAATGCTCACTAATATTACTGCAAATAATCTCTGTAACGACCTCACAATTCTCACGTGAGGTCCTGTTTTGATCTAAAAGAAATTTTTTATATGGATGTTGCATGAAACAAACACAGCATTTCTCTGAAAAATGTCTATAATAGCCTCTCAAACCACCTACATTCAAAATAAATTAAAGGAAAATCGTATTTAAAACAGCTTGTTTAAGAATTATTCAATGTCATCAGGGCAAGAATCTCTGCAGAACAGAGCTGGCTTTATAAGGGGACCCATGACATTCTGGGGCCCTGGGCCTGAGCTGAGCCCACTTTGTCAATGCCTTAAAACTTCTCTTACCAGGCCTGGTGTTTTTGTTTATGTCCTGACGCATGGGTTGCATTTTATGTCTTGCATTTGGAAGCCCCTGTTTTTATCAAACCACTTTACGTAGGCTGCAAGCCTTTTTCAGGCCATAAACAAACACTTCTGAGGGTCACCTCTTCTTTTTCCTTCCAAATGACTCTCACCTTCCTTTCCATCCCCTAACACACGCTTATGTTTGCCTTAATCACCACTGACTTTCTGCAAATTGCCCAAAACCCACTTCAAAGATAAAAACCTCACCTTTATTGGAAAGTGATACCCCTGCAACTTAACACTACCTACTATAGCTTATATATAAACGCCACCAAACATTAGCATGAACTCACATGCCCCCCCTTAACCCAGTAATGATCACATCTAACTTCAGTTACTTTAATCTACCACAAAGAAACTGAAGTGCATGCATCAAATGCACTGGCGATTTGTTGCAAATAAGACACATTGGGCAGCAAAATATGGTGACTTAGCCACCTTATCGCATCATTTACATACTCAAATCGGGGAGGTTAAAACTAGGTATATACTAAATTATCCCTGTTTCCAATAAAGACAAAGCTATTTTTTCAAGCATATTTTTGTGCAAAATGTTAATTTGATGATATGCTTTCCAGGAAAATAAGGCAGAAAAGTTAGGATGTTTAATGTATTTTGCTGAAAAAGATAACCATGCAAAAAGTAAATTCTTTTTTTTTTCTCCTGAAAAGCCTTTTTTTCTATTTCAGTTGTTGGAAAAAAGCCTCGTAAATTGTAGAACATTTGCAACGTTTTTCCAGAATTTCAAGCAATGTGCAAAAGAAAAGTCCCATATTTTCATGTCGTCCCTAATTCAAATCAATATTTCCTGGTTTCTATGCCAGCAACGCAGGGCCTGATTCACAACATATTTCCAGGATTTAGGCCAGACATACATGTGGAAAAGGTTCAACCTCTACACAGAAATTCCTGTGACTGGATTCCCGAGAGTGGATTAAAATTTTATTTTCCACAGTTGTAACAAACAGGGAAGGGGTTCTGGGTGCTGCCAAGGGCAAGGGCAAGTCAAGGGAGTTGCTCAATGCAAATAATATCAACCCCCACAGAGTCATAACTTTGCAGCTGCTGGCATATTTTCACTGCGCTCCTACTACACTTCCAGGAACTTCTAATGTTACCCCATGATGAGCTAAGCGTAAGTGGTGCTGGAACTGTGGGAAAGGTAGGTTGTAGGGAGCGTGATGGAAGGAACCACTTCAAACAAGAAAAACAAAAAGGAAAGCAAAAAATAGATGTACACAGCCGTGGCCGCTGCAGGTAAGAGCGGTGGGGCGAGGTGAGGGAGATTTCGAGAGACGGCCGCGAGGGAAAATTAAATAAATAATTACATTTCCCTCGTGGTTGTCTCTCGAAATCCCCCCTCACCTGGCCCCACCGCCCCACCGCTGTTACCTGCTGCGGCCGCGGCTGGATGAACAGTTTTACATTGACAATAACACTCACATGCAAATATTCTGCACTATCATTTCATACAAAGAGCAACAATCACAAAGGTACCTATAGCGTATCACGTGGTGATCGTAACGTGGTGATCTTAGGCATGGCTGGCTTTAGAATTTTTGGGGTCCAGGCAGAAAGAGGAGAGATGACACCCCTGTAATTTGAATATGCTGTGTCCTAAGATAAAACACGACAGGAAGTGCATTAGAGGAAGTGGCATCACTCTACCGTTTATCCACTTAGGCATCGTGGAAATAACTTTACAAGAAGTAACTTCCCTGGTAGATATTGCAATGAGAGAAGGTTGAGGTGGCTGATAATGAAGAAATAGCAAAATGCCGACGTAATTGTTGAAGAATTTATTTTTTATGTATGGACCCATGACTTCCCTCTCCAACTCTTCAGCTCAAACTGCCAAGTGAAGCGGCACTCTGTAACTCTCTCAAAACATGACATCACACATTGTAATATGGGGTAATGTTGAATATGCTTCACGCGCATGCCTCGTGCGTGATTATGTGTATTTGTAATTGTAGTGTTTGAACGCGGACACTGGCAGGGGTTCGAACTCTGGGCCAGTGGGACGCTTCACGCCATGGGTGATATAGATGACTAATTAATCTCTACACAAGTAAAAGACATTCCTCGTTTAGTCATTACTTCAAACATAGGAATATTCCACAAACTTATACCATATCAAATGTATGATACTGATATACAACATGTAACATGGAATTGCTGTTTCCTACCCACTGTTATGTCAGGAAGTCTGCCAACTGAGGAAGATAGTTGTCTGCGACATTCATCCATGCGACGACAAATCCCCAGTAAACGGGCCTATATAAGTTAAAAAAATGCCTGGGCCTTACCTGGTGGACTGCTGACTCCTGAGTTCACATTAAGTTCAGTCCTACTCCGGACAGCAACCTGCAGTGTTGTGGACTAGCTGCTGCCGGCACTGCTGTAATTATGGTCTGCCTCGGCTCTAAAACGCAGTCCATCTCGCTCGAGTTGAGTGACGCAGTAACATGGCTTCCACCACCACTCCGATAGACAGTGAAAACTCATGCGCAGGAAGCAGTCTGAGGTCGAGTCTGCGCAGACTCAATTCCTTGGCTTCCTGCCTGCCACACCATTTCCCAACTCGTCACAGGTTGGGTCCCACCATGTCCTGTAATGAGTTGGGAAAGGGTGGGGTGACAAGCTCTCTACTCTTTGATTGACGTGGAGGGTTAGCGATACCGGGCTTGTTTTTAAAATGCCCTGGGCTAACTTTACGTCCACGCCATCAGTGGGTGGAGACTGCACTTTTGCAGCTAGGTCTTTGCCGAGCTGATGACATCACAGGCTTCAGGGCTGTGAGGTTTTCAGCCCAGCAAACACTTAGGCTTCTTTGGGCCCGCCCAGGAGCATGCAAGGAGAGAGTCAGTCATGTGACATGCATCCAGATTCCACAATGGCCACTGACAACAGCAGTGGTATCGGTGAGTGGGGAAGACAGTGCCCCTAGCAGTATAAGTAGAGTAGAAGACTAGAAAAAACAGGTATTTGTTTATGAAATAAAATATGAGCACTTATTGTTGAATGTAACGGGGGCGGAGAGAAACCGCCCCTGTCAGGCTGCATTTCCACTTCTGTAATGTTGGTGGCAAACCCATGACTAATCGTCAGATGAAAGAACTCCATAATGGCAAATTTCAGCCTGTAGTGAATTCAGCTTACAGTTTACCAACATCCACCAGTGTATGAGGAAAAGAAAGTCAGAAATTAATGGACAAGCATTGACCATAAACCTGCAGCTAGAAGTTTATGACATTGAAAAGATTAACTGTGTGTAAACCGTCATGCATAGAGAACCTGGCCACTGCTAGGTAAAGCATACTGGGTAAGGGCTGCATGTACGAGACAAGATGGAGCCCTGTGGGACACCACAGGAAATAATTCTGGGTTGGAGAATAAAGGAGGTTGTACATCTGACTGATTCCAGTCCACCAGAAAAGGTTGAGTTCAGCTGAGCACAGTGCCTAGCACACTTCCTTCTGTAGTAAACTATGCTATCTATAACTAACGCTCTGCCATGCATTTCTCATGACCTCACATATCACATTCATGATGACATCTCAAATGGCATTATCAATGATATCACTAATTACATCCCTGGTGACATCTTTGATGATATCCTGTGGCATTAATAATGAAATAATCAATATTACCAGTGTATCACCATTATAAGCAGTTTGATGTCAACAAATGATCACAGGGAGACAAAAATCAAAATTATCACAAACATTTTGTGAGGGAATATCTTCAGCGTGACATACATCTGCTGTCCTTATTTCACTAGAAGATCCTGAAACAATCACTATCAGGAATGTTACAATTTAATCTCCTCTTAACCTGGGTATTCATCATTGCAAGAAAGCCTGACTGCCCCATTTACTGAGTATGGTTATCTGATCAGTTACCCTTTCAGACTAACATCATGCTATCATGTTTCTAAGCTTTAATCATCTTTAACCCTAAGTAACCTTGCACACAATCATTTCATTTTCAATCATTTATCTGATTGCATCCTTTAATAAGCTGTAATCAAAAACTGTTTGAAGAATGAAAGAGTTGAATATAATATTCAGGTGCACCTACTTAAAGCGTTCATGAATACGTGATTTTATTTCAGCCTTGCAATGTTCCAAGTCTTATCTTTATTCTGTGTATTGTAATCCTCATTTTCTAAAGAATATATAACTTACTCCTGATTTAAAGTTAGGTTTATCTAAGGTTAACTAATTAATTTATACCATGTTGGTTTATTAACAAAACACAATTATGAAGCCTGAATTTCTGTTTACATATATGTGCAGCTTCCCCTATGCATACATGTTTAAATGTCTAAACAGTCCATTAGGAAATATAGACAGAAATGCAAATACAGGGCCTGATTCACAGAAGTAACTTACACTTTTGAGTAATTTACACATTTCAGTAAGCTAACTACTTTTCGCTTAGTCACAAAATTTGAGTGTAAAATACTATTAAAAAACTGTAGTACCTCCAGGACCACACATGGCCAAGCACTGGTACTGCAACACCCTCCCACAGAAAATAATGGCAGTAGGGAATTAAAATGAAACCTCAAAGGAAATAAAGCTAAATTAGATGAAATTATGTAAAATAGTTAGAAAAATAAAGAAATATAATTTATTGTTAAAAAATATATAATAAAATGCATATTCATTCTTTCATTATAACATATTTTAATACAATATTTTGAATTTGAAAATGAACATAATAATACATGCAATGAAAATATAACTACAAGAATTATAATTAATTGTATATATCACTTATATTAATAGCATATTTTGAAATACTTTTGAATTTATTTTTTAATTAAAACTTTTGAGAAAATGTTTTTAATTTAATTTAATATGTTTTCATTTATTACAGATTTATTTCAAAATAGGTTCATAGTGCTGCAGCATTTTCTTTTATATGTTCTGCATTTAAAATAAATATATCAAATCCATGTATATTATTTTTTGTTAGAAACATATTTTTAATATGTATTTTCAAGTTAAATAAACGTTTTCATTTTTCTCTCTACCTTAACATGCAGACATCTCCATACCGACTGAAAAGTCTCCCTATGTTGGAGACATGTCCTCACCCGGCATATCTGTATGCATATTCCATCAGCCGAAATTGGCCTCGGGAGGGGGGCCGTGCGGCCCCTTCCTGCTTTTCTTTTCTTTTTTTTAAATGTGGCAGGCCCTGGGGGATGGGGTCCCCAGGGCCCAAAAAATATTGAAAGAAGGGGGGCCACACAGCCCCCCTTCTAACAATTTTTTAAAAAAGCCGGCATCTCACCGGAGGCCCCGCCCCCTCCCTCCACCACTGTGGAAACGCGCCCCCTGGCGCGTTCTAAGTTGGGGAATTAGGTCCCCTTGAATACTGAGGGTCCCTGGGTGCCAACTAGCCCACCCGGTACTTCAAGTAAGCGCCACACAGCTGGATTGCATAGAGGTGGTCTGAGGCCACGCCCCTTTTTACACCACTCTGCAAACGCGCCTCTTGGCGCACTGCTGGTGGGGCGATGAGGTCCTCTTGTGTCCTGAGGACCTCAGGACACAAGTGAACTTCATCCCCCAAGCAGCAGTGCACCAGGAGGCACATTTTCAGAGTGGTGTAAAAAGGGGGCATGGCCTCGGACCACTCTCAGCAATCCAGCTGTGTGGCGCTTACTGGAGGTACCTAAACTGTGTGTATGTCTGTATCAGTTGGTGTGTAAGCTGCTGCATGGGTTGGTGAGTAGCTACATGAGTGTCTATATGGGTTATTGATTGGTTGTCTGAGGATCTGTATGGGTGCCTGAGTGTCTGTATGGGCGAGTGGGGGGTGTGTGACTCTGTGCATAGACGTGTGAGTGGGTGATTCACTGGGTGTATGGGTTCAAGAGTGCATCTGTGAAGGGCTGTATGGGTGGGCGAGTGTGTGTATGGGTGTTTTGGTGAGTGAATGGATGTCTCAGTGGTACATGTATGAGTAACTACATATGTGAAAGGCAGTATATGTAAGTGTTGGAGTATATAAATAACTATATGTGAGAGTGAGTGATTGTGACAGAGGCTGTATGGATGAGTGTGTGCTTGTATCAGTGATTGTATAAGAGAGTAAGTATGTTAGTATCTTTATGAATAAGTGAGGTGGTGTGTGTATAACTGTAAAGGTGAGTAAATGGGTGTGATTGATTCTTTGCATGACTGACTAGGTGTGTGAGTAACTCTATGGATGAGTGGCAGTGTGTGAGTGTCTGTATAGGTGTAGGAGTGCGAATGATAGTGCTGTTTTGATGAGTGACTGTATGTATGAGTGACTGTATGGGTGAATGAGTGGATGTGTGTGTAGACCTAGAATTCAGTGAGTGGGTATGTAGTAACTGGTATTGGTGTGTCTTTGGTTTCGAAAATGGTAGTCTGTATTTTAGAGTGGGTGTATCAAAGGTTATATTAGGGTGTGAGGAGGTGCATCAGATTATCATGTGGATGATGTCATCAGTGATGACATCAGTGATGTCATTTGAGATGTCATCAGTGATGTCATCAGTGATGTCACTGACCATGTCATGAATGATGTAATATGTGATGTCATCAGCAGTGCATTGCGGGGGCGCGAGTTATAGTTAGCTCAACTAACTATAACGGCCAAATTTCACTTGTTTTTAAATGCTAATTTCTAACTATAACATCCCTAAAACCTATGGTTTTTTAAGTGAATTTCAAAGGTTTTTTAAATGCTAATTTCTAACTATAACGTCCCTGAAGGCTATGGTTTTTTCAGTGAATATATATATATATATCGAACACAACTCCTACTTTACAGGTGAAGAGAGGACGCACACGAGGACTGTTGGATTAGGGCTTTTTTATTGTATTGGGCCTCCTCCGACCCAGCAGAAAGGAGAGACACGTTTCGGCTGACACAGCAGCCTTTCTCAATATATATATATATTTCTGAAAGTTGAAATGTTCAAGCTTACATTTTCTTGTGCAATATACATGGGTGAATCTATTTTTATCTAAAACAAAATAAGCACACGTACAAACTGTAACTGTATTTCTTGCATGGCAAGTTTTAACAGGACTGCTGAAGCAGGGCATGCCCTCCGGAAAGTACACAGAGGAAAATCCACTATGGCCCTGTTGGACATTGCCTTCTTACCCCCAAACATTTTGCTTGTTCCTCCTAGTCTTTGCTGACTCTCTCCACATGACCTTAGGAATCTGGGCACCTTCCCATTGTACTAATGAGGGAAAGTGCGTGCCTCTTGCTATCAAGATCCGCAATACAGACACAGTGAAAGGCATACCCTTCAGTGGCCAGCTGTACAAGATTAGCCTGTTTGCGGATGACCTTCTCCTTACGCTTTCTCAACCTGATGTTTCCCTTCCAGGTGTTAAGGCATGCGTGCAGGCATGCTAGGTAGTCTCTGGCTTTAAGATGAACTCGGGCACGTCGTGTGTGCTTAATTTAACAATCCCTAGACAGGACCTCCCGGCTTTGCAATGTCTTGCACCCTTTCATTTGTCGCAAGATTCCATCAAATATCGGGGCCTTAATATTACTCCTATGCTTTCCCCCTGGTCCTGATCTAACTGGCTCCATCTTTGCCTCTCCATCTTGGTAGATTTTCAGAGGTGGAAACACCTCCATATCTCCTGGCCTGGGCAGTGGGAGCGTATGTTATGGGTTTAGGTACCATACCTCTCTGCACCTTGTAAAAAGGGTACACCACATATCAGAGGCAGGTACGGCACTGGCTAGTAGTGGGATGTAGCACTAAGTGTGCCACCCAATGGATTGCCTGTCAACACTGTATTGGGCCTGTCGTTGCAGGCCTTTTGGTTGCCATTGTGCCCTTGCCTAGGTTGGCATCACTTATGCCTCAGCCAACCCTGAGTGGGTCGTCTCATACCATGAGGGGTGGTACGCTGAAGCCCAGGCGGGTATATACAGATAGCAAGGAAAACAAAGGGGTTTGGCGTGATGTGGTATGCGATGGCGCCTGCTGGTGTATACGTATGTAAGAAGCAATGGAAGATTAAGTGCGGTGCTACAGGTAGGGGGATAACCCTAAACCCCCAGGGTCGACCGAAGTCTAAGATACAATGATATAAGAGACCTGTGCACACGTAATCAGTGTTGACAGTATAATTACTGCAAATAACATGCATACAAGACATATACAGTAGTCAAAATGCCATTTTCTTCTTGTGCTTTAATTGCAGACCAAATGCCCAGCCAACACGTGTTTCGTCAGGGTAGGAACCCACGACTTCTTCAGGGCTAAGGACATATGAAAGGAAAAAGACAATTTCTCTAAGCCGGTTGTAATTCCGTCCCGGCTAAATGGATGAGTAGTAACAGTATAACACATTGGTTAATGCTGTAGTGAATACCAGCATCTGTAGTATCGTGCGGTATGTGCGGTATGAAGAAACGCGTGGCAAGCGAGTATGCTTGACTGCCCAAGTTCGCGCGGCAGCACCGGAAGCCGCGCGAACTTGGGCAGTCAAGCGTACTCGCTTGCCACGCGTTTCTTCATACCGCACGATACTACATTTTGACTACTGTATATGTCTTGTATGCATGTTATTTGCAGTAATTATACTGTCAACACTGATTACGTGTGCACAGGTCTCTTATATCAGGGTATATACAGATGTTGCTTGTCCTGGTAGGGAGGAACACCCCCACGTGGGGCTTCCCCTAATTTGGAGTTCAGCTCTTCCCGTGGGATACCCCTGAGGGTTTTCTGATTCTCTCATGTGGCCTTAGGGGCCTGAGCATGTCCTAACTGTCAAAGCACACTGTTGACCATCATCGCAGTGGACCAGCTGCCCTCTCCACACCTGGCTCCTACTGAAGACATCTTGGGGCCAGGTAGTAGCAAGAGAGAGATTGATTGGGTTGAAGGAATGCTTCTGAGACAGTTGGGAGGTGGGTCAAGAGACTGCATGAATCCTTGTGTTTTGAGACCTGTGGGTGAACTTCCCAAGTGGCTGCTAACCTTCCCTTGTTTATGTGTACATCCTAATTAAAACTGATACATATTCCCACCTGCTTTCCAAGAACACAGACTAAGTGTGATTTCAGCCGCATGAAGCCCAGTGTCTGGGAAGCGGGGTTGGTCATCTTCCATTCGTGGGTATAGGACAATGGATTGAACTAGGGAGTGGAGGGAGGCTTGGCCCATGGAGTCTGCAGAGGGTGAACCACTGACCTGCTAGGTACAAGTGTCACCGCAATAGGGTGCTGAGTGTGTATGTGTGCAAAAACATTCCGTACAGACTGGCTGATACCTGCTGCACTGCATAGCGGTGCAGAGTGAGTGTGTGTGAGTGGAAGTGATCGTGCATGGACCGTCTGTCATTCACAACACTGACCAGCAGTGCTACTCCATGCGTTGATTGCATGCCAAAAGCACAATGCCTTTGACATTGAGTTTACCCACGTGGCTACGGGCTGCGGTGCTGCTAAAAAGTAATCTACTTTTGTGTATGTACATATTGTTGATATTGTGCGCAACATAAGGGTGTTCCCTCTCAATTGGGGGGGGGGGAGTAGATTAGGAATTGTCCACAGTGTGCATACCATTGATATCATCACAATACGAGTGGGCCTAGTACTGCTAGTAATATTTCCAAATGTGTTTTATGCCCAAAAATTAGATGATGTTCCAGTTATAATGACCAAATATGTGTATTAAATACATATAAATGTTTTACATACATCCTGTGTGAAGTCTCTTTTGTGACACTCGGTGTGTGTGTCGCTTTGCACATTGCCTCTGATTTAAGCCTGACTGCTCAGTAACCAACTATCCAAGGGTGAGCACTGGCTGTACATTGAGTGTAATCACCTGCCCTTGACGGGAGTGGTAGGCTCTATCTTGCTGGGGGCATCCCTTCAGCCAACCAGACACTGCCGGTTCCAACAAGCCCTTATTATGAGGATTCCAGCCAGTACACTTTTGCCCCAACATTTCTCCTGGAAGTGGGAAATAGCCCCATAGACCAGGTAATACAGGGCTCTTTTCCTTGCAGTTCTTCCTGATTATAGAAAACTGCGGACATTTTCCGTCTGCTCAGAGCACCATGAAAGTGTGGAAAGGCAGGCGGGTGAAGGCAGAGTTGAGACTTTTTGGGGCGAGGGACATTATCTGCTTTTCATGTGTTGCTTAAAGGGATCAGGCTGTGCTCCTGCACCGTCAGCATGTAACAAGATCAGATGTCTCCAGTCCAGAGTTTGTGAACCTGATAATTCTAGCCCTGGAACACTCAAAATTGCTGTTGGTGGAATTCCACAGAGAATTGTCACTCTGTATCAAATTCTGCCACTTGTAAGAAAGTTCCTGTGTCATTATATGTTCTTACACAGTCAAAAACAGAGATCCACCTACCCTCAACTATCAATAATAGACCAAAGTCAGAAATAAGAGGTGTTAATCTAGAGCTGTTTTTCTGTTGTCTCATTGCTTAATTCATTCTGTGGCTGGCAAGGGTGAACACCAGCCACTACTTTTTGGGGACTGGGACTTATTTTTTTATCATCAAACTTTCAGTCATAGCAAGTGACTGAAAGGCAGAAAATTAAGAAAGGGAAAAAGGAGAGGCAGAAGATAGATAAGATCAATAAGAAATGAAAGAAAGGAAGACAGCGATAAAGGGAGTATTCAGGGATGAAAAAGAGTAAAATAAATCAGCAGTAAGTTTAGTGTGGTGAACGATTAAATTAAGACTATTCATGCCATTCCACAACCCTGGCTTTCTGCATCACCAACAGCAGCTCCTGCAAAAATCATTGGGCTCCTGGGCACCTGCACTTTAAAAAAAAAGAAAAAAAAATATTTTTTTACAGAATAAGCACTGGCTGTGTATACCATATCGTCCCTATCAGCAGTGAAGCTCTAAAAAATGATGCAAATCAGTATTGACCCAGGTACTCATGGAAACAGTCCATCCTAAACTTGCTGATGAGGCCCCCTGCAGAAAAGAACACAAACAATGCCAGAGCAGTTTCAGCATTATTAGGCCTCATCTGTGAGGTACAGCTAGGAGCCTGTGGCACAGGCAACAGTGTCTGGGCATACATGTTGCCACATAGGGTGTTACATTAATACACACAAAAAGTGATGTAAGAAATGCTTACAAATAGTCTAAACCAATGGCAATTGCTCTGGGTAGCATTCTGTCCAATTGTTTTCCATCCACTGCACCTCTCTAGACATAGGCCCACCTTATGCAAATCAGTAGTGATGCAGCTCCTCATGGAAACAGTATATCTTGAACTGCCAGACGAGGCCCCCTCCAGAAGGGAACACAAGCAACCCCAGACAGGTTTTGACCTTATTGGTCCTCATCAGTACAGCAAAGCTTGCACTCTAAGTGTAAGAAAGTGGCTCATTTGTATGGTCACCCTCCAAATTGTTTAGATCAGATGCTGTTGGGTTTTCGACTCTGAGGGACACTGGGTCCTGATAAGAAGGCCCCAGTGCATGTGCTCTGACCCCTCAAACTATATGTACAATTAGATGAGCCCTGATTGGAATATTTAACTTACCCATAAGTCCCTAGTTTAGTTTAGTCCTAGACAAGATGAAAACATGGCTTTAGGTACGCCATTGCAGCCTAGTCAGACAGCACTAACCTGGCATTTCAACATGGAAACGTAACTCTCTTTCCCAAGTACAAACCTGCCTTTTTAATATTTGTAAGTCACCTTTAAAGTAGTACTTAGTAGCCCATAAAGGAGAGTGCCAAATATTTTCTGTTTTACATGTCTTAACAGTGAAAACTCACAATTGTTGTTTTCACTGCAGCCAGGATGGTAGGCATGTTGTCTAACATGGGGTTATACTTTGTGCTGTCTTACATTTGGGACCACCAAACATAGTAGTGTTGGTATCAAATTAATTGTTACATCAAACCCAACGTATTGCTGAAGTTAGATATAAAGTAACATTCAATACAGAAAAATCTGGTAGGCTTTTCTGTCCTAGTACAGCAGTTGTCACTGATAGAGCCTGCTGCTTGCCTGCTGGGAGGTGTGAAGCGCTCCAAGAATGGGGAACAAACAGAACTGTAGGTGGGAGATGTGACTTCCTCCAGCTGGATGGCCATAGAATGGTGGCCATTTGTGGCCCAGCTTCAAAGAGGCTACCACCTCTGAGAGGCAAATACAAGTCACACCGTAGTCTGCCCGCTCCCTTGTCTAGGTAGACAGGCAGGCATCTCCTCAAGAGGGAGAATCCCATTGCAGGACTGGTTTTCCTCAGGGTAAACATCCTTTTCAATGACTGTGTTACAATGCAGTCCATTATCCCGCAATTTTTATTCTGCGAAATCTTTTACAACGCAGGGCTTTACACCGCAAACCATTACAATGCATTCCCCATTACAATGCCCTGCTGGAGTTAGAATAGTAAATTGCGTTGTAATGGACAATGCGTTGTAATGGATTGCGTTGTAAAGCCCTGCATTGTAAAAGATTCTGCGGAGTAAAAAATGTGGGGTAATGGCAGCGTTGTAAACACCTGCGGAGTAAAGTGTCATATTCTTACTCAGGGGTGTGCCCATAGCTCTGACCCAGGGAGGAAGAGTCCTGACATTTTGGCATTGAGCCACGAGATACACTATGGGCTTGTTATGTGCCAACCCACAGGAAATTATTTAAGAGGGTGTAGAGTTGCCCCATGAGACCTGCAGCCCCATTGGCTAGTGAGTCCTCTCCACCCACAAACTCAAAATTGGTTAAAAAGTGGCACACCCAGTCCCCGGCCTCTGGACCCTTCTGGACTCAGAAAGGACAGAAGAAGGACTGCACCTGCTGAACCTGTCGACTTCAGAAAGGAAGGCTGCATACAGGAAGACTGCACCAGCTGAGCCAAAACCGGACTTTAGAGAGAGAAGTCTTGCTCCTACTGTTGACTTTGTGGCAAGACTCGAAGGGCTGGACCTCCTCACACTTGTGCCTAGTTGGCAAACCTCCTATTAAGCTTTGATGATGCAAAAGTTAAAGAAACCTGAACCTGCACTGTGCCCAGCTGACAAGTAGACACTAGACTTGCCCTGAATCCCATTGGTGTGGCACATGAGATTGAGTCCTAGCCCCCGAAATGTGCCTCTCAGGTCATGGACCCTTGGCTAGTGCTAAAGTGTACTCTTTCTTCCCAAGAACTGCAGCTTGCAAGCCAAAGGTAAAAGCTAACATTTTTTGGTAAAAGACTATTACTGTTGAACCTCGAATACCATCGACAACCAAGTCACCAGATCATAGTATTTTGCCTGTCCATTGACGTCAAGCTCAATGCCAGTCTTAAGCTGCAGAGGATCCCACCGACCTCACAATGGATGAGAAAAAAACCCAGAAATGTTTCGAAGTGCAAAGGTAAAATCTTGACCAAGACCAGCACGCTGCCTACATCTGAGCCCAATCAGCCTGAAACATTGACTTTGCCCCATACCCTCATGTTCAAAGCTCATAGACTACACTAGGAGTGAAGAGAAGTCCTTTTACAAACTCTTTGAAACTTTTGAAAACTTTTTAGAGAGAAAGGCAGTGATTTATGAAAATCTTGCACAAATCATAACTCCTGTTCCCTTCAACTGAATTTCAACCTTGTGGTCTCTATTGTGTCATGTGTCTTAATTGTTTTAATTATTTTCATAATTGTTTTTGTACTGATAAAGGCTTTAAACTTCTTTCATTTGAGTTGTATTACTGTTCTGTACCACAGAAACACAGTGCAGAGCTGAGGTTTGATTTAAGGGAACCCAAATGGGTACAGAATAGTGACATTATTACTTGGTGAGGTCTCTCAACCACCCCAACTAATAATCCACCTTCTCGCATTGATGTTTCAGCAGGCCCATAGCCAGAACTGGTTATAATACAAAATAGCGACCCCCAGAATATCATGGTACAACAATATCTAGGACAGAATATTGAAAGGTAAGTGCATATAAGGAAGTAAAGATTTACTATTCCTAACACCACATCAACAGACCTTTCATATATACATATATGTGGATTAAGGTATAGAAAAACTATACTTATTTATCTATTGATATTTTAGATTCAATATCCTGTCCACGTGATTCTGTGCTATCAATATTCTGATTTCGAAAATCAGGTGCACACAATGCGATTCTATATGAAGGAATATGTGTACTTTTTTAGGGTACTTATTAAAGAACACTTTAAAAGTACTATCAATTAGATGGGACTTAAAGTAGAAGGGTGTAAAGTTGCTTAGCAGGCTGAGTCACAACTTTGGGCCCGATTCCGATGTCGTTCGGAAGGCCTCCGAATCGGATTTGGCTTTCCCGGGATCCGATTCATAGCCCTTGTTTACGACCGAATCGTACACAGGTTCGAACGACCAAGTACGATGCGAAGATCGCATACACGCCGACTGCATCATTTCCGGGACCCAAACCTGTCCGTACGACTCGTACGTAGCCGAATCGTGCCGCACTATGGAGCCAAATTCTGACGGAGCCAGTACTATGCACAATTCGGACAGCCGCTTCGTCTCGGTCTCAGCAAGACAAAACGGCTGTCGGAAGCGTACTTCGGGGGGCCGTAGCAGGACCCCTTCACCCGGGACCCTCCGAATCTGTCACAGGGGTGTGCCCATGGGTCCCCCCGATCCAGGCATGCACAGTGTGGTGGGCACCCTGGGGTGCCCGCCACAGGGTGTACGCTTTTCCCCACCCACCCCCTTTCTGCTATGGGAGCCTGTGCACGCGTCTGTACACGGGCTTCCATAGAGTTCAATGGTAGTCCAAACGAACCGAGTCCGTAAGCATACGGCAGCATCGTAATCGCTCGTTCGGACTACCGGAGCACGTCTCGCTCAGAAAGCCCTCCGGATCCGAGTCGGACGGAGGGCTTTCCTAGCGAGATCGGAATCGGGCCCTATGTGTATTTTCTAAACTGTTCCAGTTCTGTGCAATGTAAAGCTAATCAAGTTATTTTTAAAAAACAAAAATAGCTGGCCTCATATAAGAGCCCTCCCTTCCACAGCTCTCACCTCAGGTGGAGGATGTCCAGTGTCCACACTCATTTTTTTTTGGTGGAGGGTGTTCTACCTGGAACATTCTGCATCAGGAAAGAATCCTTTCTGAAAGGCCAAAAGGATGAACCTTACCTCATGTAAATTTAGGAAACTTAATCTGCTTCATAAAGTGTGGAGTTTCCTAATTCCTACCAACTTCATAAGTGAAGTGTTAATTTAACTCACCACTAATTTAAAATACCTTTACTAAGAGCTTGGAGCATGTCCATACAGAACATTTTTGGAAATTAGTGGCAGACAGTGTGTTTTAAATATTTTAGGCCTGCAACAATGGTGCAAACTAAATAGAATTTAAATGTCATTTTTTTAGGGGAAGTTGGGAAGGTACACAATGCATTTAACAATAAAGTTGTGACAAAAGATGAATATTTCAATTAATTATCATCAAAATCACCAATCAAAACTGCATGGACTTGAAACAGGCTCCAACATTAACATGCACTCCTCATAGTTACAGGCAGGTTGTGGGAATGGTGCTGCACAGAAGGAGACCTTTGTTAGACATCGACCAGCGAGACAGGTAGGCATGATAAAGAATAGGCGATTGTGTGAGCCTGGGATGAGTCAATTTGAGGACTGTGAACTGGCTGAGGAAACTAGTTCCATCTCCAGTTAGAGGAGCTGTTGTTGGGCAGGCAGCAGCACTGACTCTAACAATCTGAGTGGTGGATTCACGGTTTGCATCTAGGACCCTGGTCTGTGATAACATCTCCGTTTGATGCTGCTTGCATGGTACCTCCCATTTGGATGCTACAGAGGCCTCTGCTTCCACAATTATGGACATTCTCCAATCTTTCACATGCAGTAGAATCCTTGCATAGAATTCTCAAGGTGGTACCCTCTATCAGGCTAACATTTCTTGGACAAGCACTTTTCTGAGTGGTGAATGTATTAAGCATGGAAGCCTGCCATGTGTACTAGAAATATAAATTTTTTACTTGCAGATGGATTGTTCAGCATTACTACAGGAGTAGATAAAAGCAAGCATTATGGTACGAAACAATTAAGAGACTGCCAAATTTAAATGTACACTAGAAATCCAAATCACCTCCTTAATGGAACTTGGACTTCTTAGTAAGTAAGTTGTACTTTCCAGCTACTATACCAGCAAATGTGGACATGGCTGATATGCATTAAAAGAGAAGGCATTAGCACTTCACACCACAAGCATGTTTTAACAAATGTCAAGGGTGTGCCATTGTTCAGCAATTTGCAAAAAGCAGTGTGGATCGAGTAACAAAAGTTAGACCATATTAGGATTTTAAAGACCGCTATGCCAGGTGAATTTTAGATTTTGCACTAACATCCCTCTTAGAAAATAAAGTGCACAATTGTGCTCTGAAATCACATTGGGATGGGTTTATTGGCCAAAACATGATAAGCTATAAATTCAACTTAAAATGTCTAATCACCACTTCTCCAGCTCTCATCTTGTACCTTTAGGCTTTCTCCTACTTTCTCTACTCTCTCCCAATCTCCAAATCTCTGCCGCTTTCAATGTTTACCCCACTATCCCTTTCTTTCAGCGACTTCATCTATCTTCCTATTCCTGTGTCTTCTTCTCTGTCCCTTGGTTTTTCTATTTACTCTCATTTCTTTCTCTCAATCTTCTCTCATTATCTTGAGCCTATTCTCCTAATTTTCTCTTCTATCTTCTTTGTGCTTCTCAATATATTTGTATTCTCTCTATAGCCATCTTTTCCATATACCATGTATGGCAACTAAAACTTTCTCTTGGCTGTGCACAGCCACAAGCAGCACCTGCCACCTTTCTTTGACCGATGAGCTTTTCACTGTTCTCCAGTCCCAGAAGCCTACAACCCTGGGGGTCTCCTGAAGATGGATAAGTCCCTTATGATCATAAAACAAAACTATCATAAAACAAAGAAGTTAAAGCAATGTGGCCATCATTTCCTTGCAGCTTGTTGTTAATTCTTGTTGGACATGACATCAGGCTGCATTGTTTTGGTGGGTGTTAACTGCTTTAGGGCAGATGATAATTCGTTGACGTTCACCACACTACTTTCACACTACATTGATTTCAACAGGTTAGCCAAAGTGCTGGACAAGAAAATGTTTTTGTTGAAAACATCAGGCACATTTTCTTTCTCAAAATCAGAGTCGGCATACAAGTCCCAAGTTTGATTATTGTTTTGCTGGATTGCGCAGTTCGCTATGCACACTGACTTTACACTGGTGTGGGATACTTTTTGTGTAGTGTTTTCACTGTTTTATTGTTTGAAGTATTGCACACATACTGTACACGTTACCTTCAAGTTAAGCCTGACTGCTCTTTGCAAAGCTACCAGAGGGTGAGCACAGGTTTATTTGGGGTTGGCTTGTCCATTACCCTGACTAAGATTGTGGTGACCGAGTGACTAGGGCTCATACCCCAGTCAACCAATAACCCAATTTCGAACATTGGCGATCAGTGGTGAGGATAGGACTTGTGTTTGTTCAGTGCCGTTAAGTAATTTGGTGTACACTACTATCCCATATCTAAGACCAATTCAAGTTTAAGTTCTCCCTGATTTGCCTTTTTGCTTTTTCCAAATGTATTCTCATTTTGTTGTGTGTGTGCGACCCAACCTGCAAAGATGGAGCTTGAGCTGGCCAACTTTGAAAGCTACACCGTGCCCCAGCTCAAGGAGGTTTATCAGGAGAAGGGGCTGCCTGCTAAGAGGAGCACTAATAAGGCACAGCTCAAGAAGACTTTGAGGGCATGGGCAGAGGCCTATTAGTCACCACATGATGATGAAGAAGATGAGGCAGGATCTACACAGGACCAACAGGATGATCTTGGAAGGCACTCTTTTGAGGAGGGGGTAACCTACTCCCAGGATTGGACATCTCTAGCAATGCATGGAGCAGTGTCTTCCAGGGTCCTGCCCCCAAGGAGTTGGAAGACAGGAAGGAAGCAAGCAAGCTTATGTTGGAGCTGGACAAATTGAAACTAGAGAAAGAAAAGGCTGAGGCTGGGAGAGCATTGGAGGAGAAGAGACATGGAAAGGAAAATGGCCCATGAGCTGAGTCTCAGAGAGCTGGACATTTGAGCCAAGTAGGTGGAGTCCAGCAGTAATGGTGGCAGCATGTCTACAGTGACCTATGGAGACAAAAGGGTCCACATACCTCAAGCTCTGGTGTCTGACTTCATTGTGGGATGCAAAATTGATAAGTGGTTTGAGGCTTATGAGATTGCTCTACAGATGCACAAGATCCGTGAGGGGGATTGGTGGGCTAGTCTGTGGAGACATATCCCTAGCGAGGGGAGGGATACCCTCCTGCCATAGAGAAGGAAGACAGACTGAGTTATCTCTGCCATAAAGGAAGTCCTTATCAGGAAATAAGGTCTAACCCCAGAAACGTATCGGCAAACAAAAATTCAGGGACAGCCAGAAACTGGCCCAACAAACCTGGGTGGATTGTGTTGATTCCTTTTACATGGCACTGGATGGTTGCGTGAAGGCAGTGAAGTAGAGATTATCAGTGGCTGTACAATGTGATTACAAAAGAGCACATGTTCAGTCTTTGTTTTGCAGATCTGTGCCAACACCTGATTCACAATAAACTCTCTGAACACAGGGAGCTTGCTAAGGAGGAGGACTGTTGGTTCAGCATCAGGTTCCATAAGAAGGTATTTGGGGAGATCACCATAAGGGTGGGCAGGTTCTGTATCCCATGAAGGAGGGAGGAGAAAAAAAAACACAAGAGTTCCTTGAGTCAGGATTCCCATCTCCCAACTGAGAAGAAGAAGGGATCGTTCCCTGACTACAAGTCTTCAGGGAAGGCACCCCCTAAGTGCTATGAGCGCCAGCAGGAAGGGCACTACAAATGGGATGCTAAGTGTCACAAGTGGGCCCAGCCCCCCCCCCAGTGGCCAGTCCCTGGGTTTGGCTAGTGAAGCGCTTGGAGAGGAGATTGTTCCAGATAGTGTGAGGGATAGAGTAGAGGTTACCCTGGTGCCCCTGGGTGATGGAGAGATGGTGCAAAGAACTCACATTCCATTGTAATACTAGGGAATACAGGAAGTGGGTCACCATCAATAGGCAAAGGATGAAGGCTCTGAGAGACACTGGAGCCAGCATAACAACCATCAGATGTCATCTGGTGACCTCAGCAGGTAATGGATTCCACCAAGTTGTTTCATCTGACAACTATGAGAGTCGCTATCCAGTGACTCTGGTTCCGTTTGAGTGGGGGGAGGCTCTCAGGTTGCATGAGGGTAACTGTGAGTCCGTGCATGCCTGCGGATTGTCTTCTTGACAATGACCTAGAGCATACCGCCTGGAAGGAGGTGGAGCCCAGGTCCCACTTAGAGATGTTAGGGTTGCTTGAGTAGGTGTGCCTGACCACATGGTCCATTTTAACATTTTTACATCACTCGTCTTTCATTTCATTAGTCATTTCAAACATAGCCAGAATATGACTGTACTCCCCTTCTTTAATGATTATTTTCGCACATTTGATAAACATTACATATTAAAAAAAATCTCAGATATTGTACTCTGTCCTTATATATAAACATCAGTTTCACAAAGAAAAGAACAGCCCAAATATCTCTTTCATGTTCTGGATCCATCTGCTAAGGCAATCCACTTTCAAATACACCAATAAACCATACGCCTAATGTCCAAAGAATCCCACACTAGGTGTGATTAGCCTTATGATCCTTGGCTTGATTCAATTTTCCAACTTTTGATGGACTCCTTTAATCCATAAAAGGTGAACACCCTTTGGCCATGTACTTTCTGGCATCCTCAGGATCATATAAGGACTGTGAACCTTTTATCTTAAGAAGGGAATAAAATCACCCTATGTCAGTAAGAGTATTGCTAAACTGTAAATATGCATTTACACAAACAGCAAGTCATTGTATGAATATACAGTGCCAGTGTGGTACATATAAACCCTTCACCTGTTTACAAAGTGAAGCAATAAAAAGAGAACCTTCATGTACAAGTTAAATATTTTACAACATACATTTACAGGTCAGGTAACCCTTGATATCATGCTCAGCATGCGATGGGTACTAAATCCAATTTTCAGGTATTGTAAATCCCTGTGACCTTGAATAGTAACTGGCAGGAAGCATTGGTGACTCCTTCCAGATTCACAAAGCGTGCCAGGATTCGGCTTTATTACACTTCTTTTCCCACAAACTAAACAGGGTGGCCATGGGTTGTGCCTTTGCACCGAAAATATTGAATATTTTTATGTCCTATTTTGAAGACCTGTGGCTCTATGGTGATGTCCATATATACAACAAATACATCACATCATGGCATCGCTATATTGATGATATATTCTTCATTTGATGAGAGGCCCTCTGAATACTCTGACAAAATGTCATGAATGGCTAAATGAAAGAAAACTGGTCCTTCGGTCCTCTTTGATCCACAGTAAGGAAAAACTTAGGGGCATATTAGCAAGGCGATTATCGCCACTTTAGCGGGACTTTTTCCCGCTAAAGCGGCGATAATATTATCGCCTTATCAACAAGCTGTCGCTAACTGCTGTTAGCGACAGCTTGTAGGCGATAGCGACCGGGTTGGGTGCCGCTTTGCATGCCAGCGATATTTATCGCTAATGGCATGCAAAGTAGGCGTTCCCCACCTAACAGCGACTGGAAACAGTCGCTGAGGTCGCTAACGCCTATCAGCGAGGCAGGGGCGGTGATTAGCGAACCAGCGCTAAACACGTTTAGCGCTGGTTTGCTAACACCTGGTCCCACCCTGACTTAGCCATGTAATCCAATGAGAGGTGGATTACATGGCTAAGTCCCCTCGCACTATCAGCAAGCAGAACTGGGGAACAGTGTGAATATCGCCTGTTTTCAGGCGATATTCACACTGCTTCTCAAGGTTTCTATCGCTTTGGAGATTAGCATTGCTGATTGCACGCTAACTCCGCGATAGAAACCGGCGATGCCTGGCGATAATTATCCAAGCGCTAATTGCGCTTTGCGATAATTATCGCCAGGCATTGCTAATATGCCCCTTAATTTCTTAGATCTATGGGTGATGATGGAAGATAACAGACTTATAGTCAATTTATAGACCAAGCCCACGGATAGAAATACGTTGCTCCATTTTGAAAATAGCCTTCTTAGACCATTAAAAGAGAACTTGCCGTTTGCTCACGGAAGGAGGATTCCTTCTCCAATGGCCAAAGTACTAGTACTATGTAAAAGCTGATAAACAGAGGATACCCAAAAAAACTAGTTCAAAATACCCTGAAACGTGCGTGGTTTACCCCCAGAGAAAGTTTGCTATCACCCAAAGAGAGAGAAAGGACACACAATTGATGTGTGTACTCACATTTTCTCCAGCGGCCAATAGAATCAAAAGAATCATTAATTCCATCCTGAAAATACTCAACACCTTTAACATTCTAAAACCTGTATTCTCCTTCAAAAAGGACAAGAAATTAAGCCAGCATTTGCTACATGCAGCTAGAAGAACAGAAGAAGGATCTTTGCCACAAATACTTGCCCTACCACCCATCACAGGACACTATAAATGCAATAATTGCATAGCTTGCAATTTTACTAAGAATAGTACAAATGTTGCAATCAATGGGCACATATGGCACCTAAATGTATTTTCCAACTTCAACACAAAAAATGTAGTGTACTACATTAGGTCTCCCTGTAATAAAAAATATGCATTGGAGAGACAACTCAATCTGTAAAAATTAGGATTGTACAACACATGTCAAGAGTGAGATGCAAGACCACAGGGGACCCTTTGGGCCAACATTATGAGGCATCACAACATACAAAAATGATATAGCATGGTCAGTCCTGTATGTAATATCCAAAAAGACAAGCTTAGAACAGGTAGAAAGCAGATTATTGAGAACAGAAGCATGCCTGATTGCTAAATTTAAAACAGGAACACAAGGACTAAATGAAAACGAAGAGATATGGACACTACTCAATGTATAAGGTGTACACTAAACAGTAATGGGTATTGTTGTACAGATAACTGATGCACACGGCGAATGACAAAGGATGTATATCATAGAATGTGGTGTTACACAGAGATACAGATACACTTGCTTATGTGAGGCGATATATGTAAATAACAAATGTTCCCATGCATGTATACATTTATATTTATGCATGTATGCATATTGAGATGGTGATTTATTGAATGTTGGTAATTTGTTTACTAATATAACCCACAATACCATGCACACCTGTGGCACCCCGTGTGTGCCAGCAAATGCACTTCACCAGTTAATAACTTGTAGCCACATATAGTAAGTCATTTCGCTAGGATATGCTCTGCGGTATAGCTGGGGAACATGTGTTGGCAACATAAGATGCACAACACTCGGGCGCAATCATTTTAAATACATCCCGACAATTAAAGAAATGCTACTTCCGGGCACAGAACCTTTTAATACGCAGTCTAGCTTTTTTTAGCCCCATGCCAGATTGATTGAGCACATCATTTCCGGGTTTTCAATTCCAGAGTGCGGACAGAGATCGTGGGCCATGCCTGAGCACCAGGTGATGCCGCTAGTCAGCTTGCAAGGAGTGTACCCCGCACGGACAACGTGGACAGTCATATGAAAAATATATGTAAGTAACCATTGCACGCCTGAGCCCGGGTGACATTTAAGTTTTGTTTACAAGCATCTTGATAGCCAACGGACCTGACCACACTTGTGGGTAAACATGTGCTATCTTTTAGGGTAGCTGGGAGGCTTCAACTCAGTGTAGTGATTGAAGCCGAACCCCAGCACACTTGGGAATCTGGAAGGAGTCGCCAATGCGCCCTACTAGTAACTATTCAAAGTAGGAGATATGCATATGACCCACTCTAAACCGGTTGATGACCATAGTGGTCTTCTTTGGTGCTTGACGTTCACCCGGCACTTCTAGTTTGTATAGGACATGACCACCTGCTTATTTTAATTCAGGCATGAGGCTGTAAATGTATGCTGTAAAATGTTTAATATATGGATGCAAATTCTCTTTTTTATTTCTTCCTTTTGACAATAGGTGAAGGCGTTCTATGTACCACACTGGCACTGTATAGTCACAGAATTACTTGCAGTTTGTGTATATGTATATGTGCCGTTTATCAATACTCTGACTGACATAGGGTGATTTGATTCAAAGACCTTATGTGGTCCTGAGGAGGCCGGAAATTATCTGGCTGAAATACGTTGACCTTCTATGGATTAAAGAAGTCCACCAAAAGTTGAATCGAGCCAAGAATCACAAACCTAATCACACCAAGTGTGGGACTTTTTGGACATTAGGCATTTGGTTTATTGCTGTCTTTGAAAGTGGATTATCTTAGCAGACAGATCCAAAGCATGAAGTAGATATTTGGGCCACTCTTTTCTTTGTGAAAACGATGTATATATATGGAGAGTGCACGATATCCGAGCTTTGCAGAGATAAAGTCATATCCTGGCTATGTTTGAATTGACTAATGAAATGAAAGGCGAGTGATTTAAAAATGTTAAAAGGATCCAATAATAATTCAGTTATTATTCCTGATATATAAAAATACGTTCAATCCATCCCTCAAAAGTCAGTTTCTTTTTCCTTGCACCCGGTCCAGGGCAGCCCACAATGGTGGTCAGGAGGACCTGGAGCCTGGAAGAATAGCCCAGGGGCCTGCCAAGAAGAGGAAGGGCCAAGGGCACAGGAACCTTGCTCCTGAAAATCCCTCAGAGGTGGCCAGCCCTGAAGGGGAGGCCCTGGAACCTTCATGGGAGGATGTGGTCAAGATGGCCAACTGGTGGCAGGAATGGGGGCCCACCAGGGAGGAATTTGCAAGGAACAGAGGAAATGCCGTACTCTTGTGGGTCTACGGCAGCAGGCCGAGACCCAGGCAGCTGGCAACACCTCTGGTGATCACCTGATTTACTGGGAGAATGGTTTCCTGTATAGTGAGCCTAAGGTTCCTGAGCATGGTTCAACCCATGTGTTGGTGGTCCCCCAGTGCAACAGGGCTTTTGTTCTGGAGCTAGCTCATGATGTTCCCTGGCAGGTCATTTGGTGCAGAAGTCCTTTGACAGGCATGTTACCTGGTATCAAATGAGGAAGGCTTCAGAGACATTCTGCAGGTCCTGTCGTACCTGTCTGGCCAGTGGCAAGTCAGGAGGGAAGTGCAAGGCTTCCCTGCAACCTTTTGCTGTCATTAGCACCCCCTTTCAAAGGGTGGGCATTGACATCATTGGGCCTCTGGACCCTAAGACAGCCATGGGCAACAGGTTTGTCCTTGTCTTGATCGACCATGCAACCCGATACCTGGAGGCTCTCCCTCTGAGGACAGCGACTACCCCCACGGTGGCCAAGGCACTGATGGGGATCTTAACCTGTGTGGGCTTCCCCAAGGAGGTGGTATCCGACTGTGGTGCCAACTTAATATCAAAGATACATGAAGGCCATGTGGAAGGAGTGTGTGGTGACCTACCAGTTCTCTACCCCTTACCATACACAAATCAATGGGCTTGTCGAATAGGCCTGAGCGTAAAACTCTGCTCCGCTCGTGGAGTTTGCGGTAATTCGGAGTTAACGATAAACTCCGCACTCTTCAACAGAGCAGAGGTTTTTTTATTGACGTGCTTTAAATGTTGTTTTGTGCATACGGGAGCTACTTGCCTGGATCTCGCAAGCACTGACAAGATTTTCTAGCCATTAGGTGCACCACAAGATTTGCTGGCTGCCCTCAAGCTCCCACAAGATTTTGCTGTTGCTAACATAGCTTTAGGCCATGCCAGCGATTTCTGGTGGATGTTTTGTGATGTACGCAATCGCAAACGTGCACGATGTAACGCGGCTGCAACCTGAGAAAGATTCTCTCCTTGAGAAGCATCTAAACCTTCCCGAAATAATGATTTGGAGTAAAATACCTCCTCAAATAGACCATTCACATTGCTTTTTTGTGCGAGGAGTCCTCTTTCATTTTCCAACAGGAAGGAAGTGCATCAGAGTCTCCACCTTCCTGTTCCTGTTCAGCAGGCTCCTCCCAGTGCTTTGTCCATCTCCTGGTCACTTTTTATTGGGATTTTTAGCTGGAATGATCACTCTTTGTGTCTGCTGCATAGATCATTGGATTTAAGGGCTTTGCATTTGAGATTTCATAAGTAAGTTAAAATACTGTTGTATTAGGGTTTTGTTTGTTTGATAGAGGGCATGCACCAGGATTTATTTCTATTTTCAATTTTTTTAAATTTATTGTGGTGGGTGTGGCCCGCAGTTTCAGTCAGGGCCTAGTTATTTTTTGCATGTCATTTTTCTTATTTTGTAAAAAAAAAATGGTGCACAGATTAGTACATTTTCTCCGTGTTTTTTAATACATGTGCAATATTCTTTTAATTCACTATGTGACCTAGTCTGCCAATAGGCCTTCCAGCCAGTAGGCCCAGCACTAGTCATGGGTGCTTGAAACAACTGTTTCTGTGGTGTCGGTTGAATTGAAACTTCATTTAGGCCATGGATGGCATTGGATTAAAATACAAAATGTGGTTTTTTATGGTATTTCATGTTTTTTCCCCTGCAAAAAGTGTATAGGTGGGGTAATGCTTTTGGAGGGTGTGTGTTGTTGTAAAATCTTTTGCCCTGTTAATTTTTGTTTTTGGCCTTGCTGAATTAATGCAGTGTTCTTTGTCTTACCACCACTCTGTGCTACCACAATATGAATCTCCTATGTAGAATATTTCCCGATCTTCTGATCTCTGCCAGAAGAACATTAGTCCAAGCTCTGGTATGGAGCCGATTAGACTACGGGAAAGCCTTACTGGCTGCAGCAAATGAGAAGCTGGTGGCTAAACTTCAGGTAGTACAAAATACAACAGCGAGGCTTGTCCCCAACCTTCCGCCTGGCTCCCCGTCAGCCCCTTCATTGAAGTCTCTGCACTAGTTGCAAGTTAGAAAAATTAGCATTTTTATGATATGCTGTATCACATATAAGGCTTTCAAGGGCAAAGGCCCTAGTCATCTCCAACAGAAAATTAAACTGCACATACCCACCAGAAGCTTAAGATCCAAGGATAAATCCCTGTTGTGCATACCCCGCATCTGCTTGGCAAGGTGTGAAGGGAGAGCCTTTTCCTACCTGGCTCCTTTTTATTGGAACAGACTCCCTGTACATATTCATACCTGCATGAACTATTGTCAATTTAGGAAACTGCTAAAATCCTCCCTTTTCTAATCCTTCTCTTCGTGTGGATGCTTGCCTGATTTTGTTGGCAGCGCCGAGGTGCCCTCGGATGATTTGAGCACTATATCAAATGTAATTAACATAACATAACAAACATAACATGCATCCTTTGTCTGGCCAGTGTGTGAGTGTATTTGCCATAGGTCACCATTTGTCTCTGTTCCAATGCCATGTGGCATCGGGCCATTTCGCATTGTCACTGTCCATAGGCCTGCATATATTCTTTGTTTTCCATGCCTCCTTGCTTGCTGTTTGACCATGTGGTCGCTGGCCACATTGTGTAGGCAGCCAGTGTGGTTTTGCCTTAGGCCTGCATGTGGTCTTTGTCCCTCATGCCCTCTTGCTTGTTGTGAACATTGTGTTGGCAGCCATTTTGTGTAATCAGCCAGTGTGTTTTTGCCATAGGCCTGCATGTCTTCTCTTTTATCCCAATGCCTTCTTGCTCATTGTTGTTGCTGTTGACCATGTGGCACTGGCCGGCAGCCATTTTATGTGTGCCATAGGCTTGCATGAATGGGTGAGATAGCAGTTCAACAAATGATATGCTTGAGGATAATTTCACTTATGTATTCATTTTTCTATTTTTATTTTGGGTTTTTTAATTGTATTTTTTTAATTAATTTTACTTTTTGAATTTAATTTTTTAATTTTATTCGTTTGTATTTTAATTTTTATTTACTTTTTTATTTTTTAAATTTTCATTTTTTGAATTTACATTTTTTTAAATAGTTTCAGTTTCTTTCTAATTTTTGTAAAGGAAAAATTCCCGTTTCACTAACATCCAGTATCAACTCCTTGTCTGCTATAGGCGCACAACAGCACTGTCAACTGACAGATTCAAGATGGCCCCAAAGAAATGTGCTGCCAAGAAAGTGGCCAGTGAGGAGGAGGAGAGGAAGCAGCGGAATTCCACCACTGGCATGACGGCGAGACCTTTTTCAGCAAACTTGTGCCTGCCTCACCGGCCTCCGGGGAGCAAGATGGGAGCAGCACCTCCGCATCAGCGGACCCACCCCAACCTAGGCCCAAGCCTGTCACAGAGCCAGCCAGCCTAATCACGGCAACACCGATAAGTAGTGACTGTGAAATTGACTCATCTCTTTCGCAAAGTAGTACCCAATCAATGCAGGAAACTCAGATAAGTGGGCAACAACAGCCACAGGCAGCAATAGTAGTCCCTCCCAAAGTAGCAGCAGTTCAGGAGATTGAGCTTCATGCTGAGGAATTAGAAGAAACCACTCTTTCAGAAGATCCATTGTCTTCCAGCTCTCCAGCAAGAAAAAGGAAGGTTAATCCACCATATTCTTCTCCAAGCCCCTCTTCTTATGATAAAGACTTCACTAGGATCCTGCCTCAATCTGAGAGTGAGACATGCCAGGAGAGCCTAGGGAAAAGGAAGGTTCCTGAAAACCTTAGAGTCATGGAAATAGAAGAAGAGGATGATGATGAGCCAGTCATCATTGATGTTAGCCCAGCCCCAGTGGAGACTGACCTTACCCCATCTCAACCTGCTCTGAGGGATGTGGCACAGATACCACCATTGCTAGCTGCCATATTTGCAAGGCCCCAGCAGCGACCTACATCCACAACCACCTCAGTAGACGTAGGCACTGCAGAGAGGCAAATGTCAAAATGCCCATCTACCAACAGTTCATCCGACATTGGCAGTGGCACCAGCGTCAGAAAGTGGACCTCCCCAGTTTGGGACTTCTTTACAGTTAGCAAGAAGGAGCTGAATATTGCTGTATGCTCCATTTGCAGAGCAAGTGTAAGTTGGGGTAATCTTGGTATAAACGATGGTACCAGAAGCCAACCAACCCATTTAACAAAACACCACACACTCCAGTGGGAGGAGCATCTTAGTGGCCATAAAACTGCAAGTGGTGTTGGTGAAGGGGGTGAAAGGCTGAGCAGGGAATCCAATCCGATCAAGGTGGAAGGTGAAGAAGCGGAAGACATTTTCGTTATGCACATCAGCCCTGTCATCAGCTGTGCATTAGTATCGCCCAAATAAGCAACATCGCAATGGCACAAGACTCAGGTCGAGACAACAAGGCAAGAGCGTGCAGTGACTGCCTCGCTGAGATGCACATTGAGCCCAACACCATCTGCTCTCAAGAAGTAACCTGCATCAGTGGCACCAGAAAAGAAATAAATCCAGGCTACTATTCCTGGTATTTTTAGGCAGAAGGGGCAGTACAAACGCAACCAATCAATGGAACATTTGTACAACGTGAAGCTGGCTAAAATGTTAGCGCTGGACCTTTTCCCTTTTTCTTTTGTGGAAGGGGTGGGTTTTCCAGAATTTTTGGCAGCTATCTGCCCAAAATGGAATTGTACCAGCCGGTCCTGTTTTGCCAGAGTTGCTCTTTCAGTGCTACATCGCAATGTGCTGGAATTGCTTGGACAAGCTTTTAAGCGGAGTGCTGTTCACACTTTCCACCCTACGACAGACATGTGGACCAGTTCCAAGCCACTGATTACATGTGCATCACTGCACATGTAATCAGTTTCAGGGTTAGAGAAATCATATCTACAGGTGTTGACACTGCTGAGATTTTTAATGGTGCTCAGAAGCATGCAACAGGAGCCTTGTTCGCTATTGAGAACTCCCATACTGGTGCAAACATCTTGGAAGACTTTAACAACAAGGCCTTTGAATGCCTGCAACCAAGAGGGCTTAGCATTGGATTTGTTGCCACAAACAATGGCAGTAATATATTTAAAGCTGTGGCAGATGGTGGCTATTTCAGGGTCCTGCGTTTGGTGCACTGCATCAACATCATTGTTTAGGACTTTCTCAAAAAAGAAGACAGAATCAGCAACTTACTGTCCACCTGCAGAAGAATATGCACTCATTTCACCCATTCTTTTAAAGACCCGAAGCAGCTGAGGGTCATTCAGCTTGATATTAGAGTGCCAGTTAAAGCTCTCACACAGGAGGTGCCAACACGTTGGGACTTGACTTATTACATGTTGCAACGTATGTTTGAGCAGTAGAGACTGATCAGTGAATATGTCATGCAAAGAGGGGATATAACTATGAAAGGCATGATCATTGAGATTGATCACTGGGGCCTAGTCAAATGCCTGAGAGAGATGCTGCTTCCTTTTGAGGTTTTCACACTGGAAGTCAGCAAGGAGGACAGTACCATGGGCCAAGCTATCCCATTGTTGCATATGCTAAAGGGTCAGCTAAAGGCGGTGTCTGAAATGTATGCAGGTGTGGACAAAAAAAAGATGCATATGAGTTGGTGGAGAGCCTAATCTGTCGCTTATCTATTAATGCAAGTATGCAAAGAGACATTGTGTCACCCAAACATTACATCTGTGCCACAATTCTTGATCCACGGTACAAAACATTACTGACCACTTTCATTCCGTTTTCAGATGGGGATGTTTCAAACTACAAAACGTGTATTGCTGAGCAAGCCAGTGACCTAGAAAAAGAATGGCTGGGAATTAGAGGCTCACTCCTCCAGGGAACAAGTTCTGCAGTGCAGCATTCAACTTCAGAGCCTGGGGGCAGTGCTGTTGGCTCACAGCTGCCAAAAACAACAAGAACACCAGCAACAACAGGAACAGGAGCATCCGCCCCATAATCTGCATATGATTGGTTTCTAATGTCAGGGCTTAAGTCCAGTGCAGAGGCAAAGGCAAAAGAGGTCGACTAAGGTGGAGCACCAATGACTATTGAGAGGAAGGTCCAGGTCTATCTGGATGCCCCAACAGTGGTCTATCTTGATCAAAACCCATTAGTGTATTAGTATAGGAAGAGGCACCAATGGTCAGTGCTCAGCAGGCTTCCAATAAACTATCTGGCTTGTCCTAAGGCCAGTGTGTCTACTGAGCATGTGTTCAGTACAGCTGGTACAGCTGTAACAGTGAGAAGGACCAGTCTCTCACCCTAAAATGTGGAGCTATTAACCATGATCAAAATGAATCAGCACTTCATACCACTTTATTACACCATACCTGAAGTACGACAGGAGGAGAATGAGGGTGATTGGTCAGACTCAGGTCATGGTAGTAGTGTGTTAGCTGACCTACACCTGAGTTTGAGGATGAACTCTACTTCCCTGACTACTGGGCCTGGGCCGTCAACCTTAGAACTTTCTCTCTCTATCACCGAACTGCTTAGCTTTGACGACAAAAAAAAAAAAAAGATATAGCTAGGGGAACATTATTATATTTTGTTTGTTTGTGTTTGACTGACTAATGCAGCCCCACCATTTTAGACACATTTTATTGCCAGATTGGAGTTGCATCAGATTGCAATGAAGAAGCCTCCCCGTCATTTCCACCAAGGACATTGGAGAAACAAATTTGTGCCTGCCTCCATCCCATGCCTATCTATCCTTTCTTTTTTCTCCTATCTAGACTGCCCCACATTATTTAATTTACAAGACTGGCCAGTGTGTGTTTCATGAAACAATGGATCAGCAATGTACCATTGTCACTGCACTTGAATTAGAACAGGTAAATGGGATGCACACACCAAAGGTTGATATATATTATGAGTGGTTGTTGTTTGTGAGTGTGTTGAGATGATTCATGTGGTGACAGGCAGTGAGACTGTGTGCTTGTTTAACTATAACTATTAAGCTTGATTTTGATTGCGATGCCTTACAATGTTGGTGGCCTACTGACGGGTGATCATTATTTTCCTGAAGGGGATTTGTTCCTTCCATTTTGACACTTAGCGCGATTGGTATGCCGGGTCCACACTGCTTTGTTTTCTGCTTTACACTCCTCAAAGACCCGACCAGTCTCTTTAGCTAACAAACACAAATCTAACCAACACAAAAAAATGACTCAGTGTTTCTCTTGTTGTTCATCAACAGCATTGCACTTTAGGTTGATCTATCGCATTTGAGTCAGGACTCAGTTGGTACGGCATTGTACATGTTACTTGGAGTCAGTGGGATGATGGAAGAACTCAGGGCGTGACTACTTCAACAACTGCCATCAGAAGAAAAAAGTTATCAACTTCACAGAAACCAACAGATTTGGTGATGACTCTAAAGAGGTCTACCCAACTCTGTGCAGTGGTGGTGAGAGAGGTGCGTTGATTTGACTTGATTTGTAAAATGTAATGTTGCTGAGTGTGTGTGCTGGCTGGCTCAAATTTGAAACTATGTGGTGGTTGGGTATGGGGGGCCTTTTGTTGTAGGTAAATGGAGACAGACATGTGGTGATCATAACATTATGCATGTGCTGCTAGGCTACATATTATTATTATGATGATGATCATCCTGATACATGCTGTCACTTGTGTGTGATTGATGGTTTTTGTAATTGCGCTCACCTAATTGATAGCACATCAGTCATAAAATAAATAATTGCAAAAAGGACTTTTTTTCTCTCTTGTACTGCCTCTCAGTCCTCTTGGTTCACTCCTTATGAAGTTTACCTTCTGTCCTTCTTCTTGATTCTAAAATATCATTTTTGTTTTACAATCTGCAGGCCTTCTCTTCTCCTGCACAAAAAGGGAGATTGACGTACAATCCAAGAAGAATGCAGCTGTACCTCTAAATTTGGCAATACAGTATCATTTTTCCTTTACCAATCATTTTTTAATAATGTGTGTGTTGTTCGCGTCACCCCTACATCATTTGTAATTTATTTTCTATTTTTCAAACCTAGGTCACAGAACATTTAGATATATAATAATGTAACTTGGGTCACTCTGGGGCTGACGGACTCTTTGGTTTGCATTGCATTTAAGTTACCTGTAGTCATTCCTTCGCTTCCTTTTCCTCCCACAACAGAGTGATGGTTGACTACTCATTGCCCAGATGAATATTGTCTTGTGTACTGTATGTATTTTTCACACCTTTCCCAAATCCCCTATCCATTCATCAAACCTTTAACCCTCTTCCCCCAGCTGTGTGATTTATTGACGTGTGACTTAATAATTTATACCATTAATTGATCAAACACTTGGTGGGGTGGATGTGATGAAAACAACACCAACTTAGTGCAGGATCTTCAGTTCTACTCCTATTACTGAAACAATAGTCCACACTGGGCCCATTTACCTACCCACGCATAAAGGTTATCAATATTGTAGATATAGAAGAACATAATTCGTCAGCATAATCATTCAGGCAGTGTGTATTGTATTACGTAAACACTTAACCAATAACCATGCCAACTCCAGACTTTAAGTTCTCTTCACGAATCACAATTTTGAGTGAAACTTTAATTTAATCAAAATACTAGCTCACCATTGCTCTGAATAATTTAGTAGTGCTTGTTATTCACTACCAGGTATTCTTTGTTGTGTAGTAGTCTGGTCTCAAGTATTTGTAAAGCTATGATACAATAATAATATATAACCCACTAACTCAGTTTTTATTTCAATTTAGTTGCCTGCGATGAATAATCCTTCCGATTAAAATCCTACAGTTGGAGTTCACCTAGGTGGGAGTGGGACCTGACCTCTGATCCCTTCACTGTTGTTAATGCACCACCATGGCACCATAGGAAACCCTGCAGCCCTTGCTTCTTCTATTCGGTAAGAGAACTATGGTTCATTGTTCTATTAAGCTGTTGTAGGCCAGGGAATGGCAACCCCCGTACCCACTTAGTGCTCAATAGAGTTTGAGACTGCAGTGATTAGGAGAGTAGTAGAACAAGGGTACCACATGGGCATATCACATACCTAATTGTTGTTTTACACTTTCTGCAAAATTTAAAACTAGGTTGCACTAAAAAGCAGCAGGTAAAAGTAAAACAACCCCAAAAACCTAGATTTGAGGCATAAATAACAAAACGTAAATATTTATTCATCAACCCAAAAAATAAAAACCCCACCCCTTCCACCCACCTCCAACAACTGGCCCACCCTCTTCCCAAACAAATGAAATCACCCCATAGTAGTCCACTCCAAAGTCAAAAATGTTTAAACCCCGATCCCAACTCCCACATCCACACCCTCCCCACCCACAACAGCAAACATGTTCCACCCACCAAAACAAAAGTTGAAAAAGGGCCAGAGCGCACTAGACATGGCGAGCCAGGCTCAGGAGCTCATTGTGTTGTCTCTCCATTTGTCTCTGCCAGGCTTCCATCCATGCCAGCCTTGAAAGGGTGCAGTGTAATAAAGTGCAGTCTGAGAGGGGGCAGCAGTATGTGATTGTTGGTGGGCAGCTGCCAGCAGACTGCGGCCCGATGTGCATGGCAAAAAGCTAGAGGTGCGGGTGCTTGGGCCTGGCTGGGGCCCTGGCAGCTGTCTCCTCCTCCTTCTCCTCCAGGGCCACCAGCCAGTAGTACTCGGCCTGTATCACCTCCAGCTTCTGCTGCTGCACCCGGGCTGCTACATACTGGTGAGACAGACGATGGTGACCTGGAGTGGCTAGAAAGAAAAAAGACAAATTGTAAACAATGCTCAGTGCAAATAACTTGTTTTAAATTATGCAGTGGGTGGCACAGTAGCAGTACATTGATGGTCCTCTAGGGCAATTTGATTTGATGTGGTCACAGCCAACATTACCCGCACATGCCTCTCATAAAACTAAAGGCAAATCGCAAATGCTCTAACTGTTTGAAAGGAATTAAGGCTGAATAAACACAGCAGCACACCAGTTTAAAAAAACTGCTTGTTTTTCATTTGAAGGATTTCTTAGTAAAGTGCTTGTAGGGTTTTGGGCTTCACGAATTAGGCCCATTTACTAATGACTGGTCTAGTTACAGCTACAATAATGGTTTTGGTATGATTAGACAACTTGAATATTCTTCTAGCATCTCTAGTCTCACCATTTCTTTTGCATTTTCATAGGAGATCAGTCCACTACAAACTGTTCAAAGTGATCGGAACTTTGTCTCTGCAAGGTTTGGGAAACCTGTTGGTCTTGGGTCAAGGTTTTTTGATTTTCTCTTAAATAGCTGGTCATACAAGCTGTCAAAAAGGTTTGCCAAATAAGAATCCTTGTGTTGCTATGTGCATGTTACTTTTGTTATCACCTCAGACCTATTTAACCTTTGACTCCCTCAGCTATACCCTACATCCTTTTGATAAAATGCCCTGCAGGATGATGAACTGGTATGTCTAGGCATTATTATCTTCCTATTTTGTCTACAACAGAGTGCCCATGTTCTGATTATGCAATGCACATGTATTATTGTGTAGTTGCTTATTAACTAAAAACTAAAGAACAGACACTTTGTATGAAAATTTAAAAATAAAAACAAATTACCTCACATTAATGAAAAAGGCATTATGCACTATGGAGTACAAGTATTCTCTCTCTTGCTCTGCTTAATTAATTAATGGTGGCATGCCTCAGCTGGCGCCCTAGTTGTACTCATAGTCTCTGCAGTCTGCAGCTGGGGTAACTGTAATAGACAATTTTCTAATTCCAATGGCCCTGCTCTTCTCCAAAATGCCTTTCGATTTTACCCTGACTACAAGGCACATGAATAATATGAATGATACACGTCACGTGCAAAATAAATAAATCATGCGGACATCCTATCTGCCGCGAATAGACAGTGGGAATAGCGATGTACTGCAGTACAGTCAGTGAAAGGATTAAGGACGAGGATATAGCCTTGGCACGTTTGTCACAGACTATCCCATCCACAGAAGTCAAGCAAATGACATTATCCATTTATCATTGCATTGTTCTGCTAGTATTCTTAATCTTCACCCTTGGCTTTTATATGCACCATTTAAGCTGTACATTCTCTCATCCACTATTTCACCATAGAAAACCAGTCACCATTATCCAATCAATCAATCCATCCAAACATAGCTCCGAACAAACCTTTCACCAACATCCAGTTACCCACCCATGCATCCTTGCTTTCACCCATTCCATTTACCCATCCTGCTTTGCCTTTACTCATCCAAGCATTCCTTTCACCCACGCAGGTAGGCATCCTTCCATTTTTACCCATATGTACCTTTTCATCTATCCTTCACCCAGCCATGCAGGTTCCTATCATCATCACCCACCTACATGCATCCTTTCGCCCACACATTCTTTCACGCATATATTACATACATTTCTTCCTTTCTCCTTCCATCCTGTTTTGCATTTCCCGTCAACTCATCATTCTTGAATTTCAGTTATGAACCTTTGCTGAGTTGCAGATAGAAGAGGACATAACTGCTCAACTCCCACTGTATCTGCTAAAGCGTTCACGAGTTAGTCAACGCCCTTGCAGTGAGTATATTACTATTTGCCAATAAGTAAGCAATGTTGCTTACCACTGCCCTTCCCTACTGCCGCTGGGACTCCCCCCTCAGTGAACGCTGCAGCCGCATCCCCTCTATTGCGTCAGCCACAACACTTGTGGTGTGTGTGTCTAGAAAAAACATTAAACATTTATAATTTTAGATGCCAGATACCCCTCCTCCTATTCTTTTTTTAAGCAAAATACAACCACAAAACAAAACATCACTACAGTTTGGTTACAGTATCTTAATCTTCTATCAAAAATTCAAAACATCACATTGGGCCTTTTGTTGGTTGGCAATCTTCGAACAGCGAGGTAGTCAAGCCAAATAAAAACGTTTTGTAATGGAGGGGCAGAACTATAATGAATCTGAGTTATTGAAGCGCAATGAAGTGGTGCAATAATTGGTCAATGTAGGACAGATGGTCTTAGTTGGCAAATGCAATGGGGCCGACCTCCTCATACTTGCAGCACTGCTGCATTGTCATTATCTGCTGGTATACTATGATAATAATACATACACAACACTGGGGGGTCTACCATGACCATAGCTACTATCTAGTATAACTGTTTGATCATCAGCAAGAAAACGAAAGCCTTCTCAACAAACATGCGTAGCATACCTTAATTGGGCATGCAATCTTCACAGTAGAGTACCAACCTGACCTAAAATGGGTCTCTGAGTCTTAATGTACCACCAGCAGTCTATAAGAGGAGAGGAAAAGCTTACTGACAAAGCAGAAGAAAAAGGAAGCTACAGACTAGTACAGATAGTTTTAAGTCAAGTACAGAAACTTGAAATATAGAAAATTACTAACAAATAGGATAATGCAGGGATAAGAAGAATTTAGGAAACAGATCAAAGAGGAGTTGGAAAACAATTCGGAGACAGGCACAGTAAAAAATGATAAACATGGATCGGTAAAAGAATCAAGATAGGGAAAAAATTATAATAATATTAACAGGAGGTCTTACTGGGCCCAGAAGAGCCGTCAACACTAGTGGAGGCACTGCCAGGTCCCTCACACGCTAGCGCCTCGGTGGTGGTATTATCCCTCTAGCAACTGAATGCTGATGTAAGAAATAAACAAAATAAAATAAAAAAAGTTTGGAAATACAGTTAATCTCCCCAAAAATATTTTGGCAGGGAGAGGCAAATGCACTAACATTTGATTTAACTATTATAAATCAGATCTCCTCTCCTATTAGAATCATGGACCTATTCCTTAACTTCCTAATCCTAACACTATTTCAAATTTATTTCCAAAACTACATTTTGGAACTACTAATAAATTGCAATTAATGATCTTTGCTTCTCATCTCATTCTCGATCTCTCACCCTTTGACGGGCCAACTCAGGCTGCATTTTCTTTAATACATCAATGCTGATGCATGCATAGTTACTTACTACTACACATCACAGGAAAATCACTTGGGGTTGGAAGTTGGGACTGTACGAGCTCCAAAAAGTAAAAGCACAGAGAAGTAAGAGAATGTGCTAGCTCACTAATACTAATAACTACCACTATCTCAGTGACAGGACAGGGGAGTCTCTACATGACTTCTTAAATAAACAGTCCAAGCAGTGCCAACGAGTAGAATTAGGAAGCGCTGCTGAGCACCTGTCAGCTCTAGGATGATCACATACTATTTGTAACATAAACATAACTTACCTGAGTGTGAGCAGCATGCTTGCTGTTTGGGAAAAAATATTAGCATAGATAGAACACAACAAATAAATAATTATTGCCCACCATGCCCCACAACCTCCACGCCCAGCAGGGTGGGAAAGTCCTGGTCCCTATCCAGGATGTCAGGCCATCAGTGCGGTTGCTGTTGTTGGGTGCGCCAGACCCTAGCGCAGCTGCACACAGCCGGGCTTACTCTCTCCCACCGCTGCTTACACATCCCAGAGGGCATATACACTGCCAAATCTGCCGCCTGCTGCCAGGGTGGAGGGGAGGTGGCCCTGCACATAAAAAACTGCAAAAAGAACAATTAATGGACAGAATGCTGAACAATGTCATACATTTTCCCCAGTACAGAGATCTGGGTGTACATCCATCCTTTTTTTGCTCCCTATTCAATTCCAGTTTAGACTCAGCCATATGCAAATCAGTCTTGACCCTGTTTCCCATGGGAGCAGTCGAGCCCGAACTACCAGGCCAGGTCTTCCCTGTACTGGAAACAAGCATCCTAGGAGGGGTTTCGGGGTATCGCCCTTCTCATGCAGGCTAGCTTGACTCCAGTGCATGGACAGCACTGGACCCACGTCTGGGCAAACCCATCCCACTCGAGGTGATGCTTGTTTCTGGTCCTTGGAGAACCTGGCTTGGCAGTTCAGGCTTGACTGTTCCCATGAGGAGCATGGGCAAGACTGATTTGCATATGGCTGGGGCTAAACTGGGGTGGCATGGTGAGCAAAAGAGCGATGGATTTAACCCAGATCTCTTGACTGGAAATTAATGTTTTGATTTGTTCTTTCCGTCCATCACTTGTGTGTTTTTTGCTTTCTCGCCCTAAGTGCACCGGATATGCCCAGACGTAGGTCCCGGGCTCACTGTGCCACTGGATTCAAGCTAGCCTGGCTGGTGAGGGATGAAACCTCGAAACAGGTCCTACGATGCTTGTTTCCGGTCCAGGGAAGACCTGGCTTGGAAGTTTAGGCTTGACTGTTCCCATGAGAAACATCGGCAAGACTAATTTGCATATGGCTGGGTCTAAACTGGGGTTGCATTGTGAGCAAAAGAGCGCTGGATTTAACCCAGATCTGTTGACGGAGGGTGAATGTTTTGATTTGTTCTGCATTCCGTCCATCACTTGTGTGTTTTTTGCTTTCTCACTCTAAGTGCGCTGGGTATGCTCAGACATGGGTCCCGGGCTCATAGTGCCACTGGATTCATGCGAGCTAGGCTGATGAGGGGTGGAACCCCAAAACCGGTCCTAGGATGCTTGTATCTGGTCCAGAGAGGACCTGGATTGGCAGTTCTGGCTTGACTGTTCCCATGAGGAACATGGGCAAGCCTGCTTTGCATATGGCTGGGTCTAAATTGGGGTGGCATGGTGAGCAAAATAACGATGTATATAAAACCAAATCTCTTGACTGGGGGTGAATGTTTTGATTTATTCTGCATTCCGTCCATTACTTGTGTAACGCCCAGAGCCCACCCGCCGACCCCACCGACCCCGACACCGCCGCCCGCAACCTCAGACAGTGGATCAACGACTGCGCCAACACCCTCACCCCGATCAAGAAACCCTCCAACAGTCACACCAACAAGAAAGCCAGCTGGTTCACTGAAGACCTCCGGGCCTCCAAGCAAACCTGCCGAAAGCTGGAGAAGATCTGGCTCCGTGAACGAACACCGGACAGCCACGCAGCCCACAAGAACGCCACCCGCAGACACCATCACCTCATCAGATCCGCCAAAAGGGCCTCCTTCAAAGTCCGCCTAGACAACAACGCGCACAACAGCAAAGAGCTCTTCAACATCGTGAAGGAACTCTCCAACCCCAGCTCCAACACCAACGACGTCCCACCCTCGCAAGACCTGTGCGACTCGCTGGCCACCTTCTTCCACCGCAAGATCGCAGACATCCACGACAGCTTCAACGCCACGATAGCCCCGACAACCACTGAGACCTCCACCCCCACGACCACCATCCGCACCAACCGCCTGCTCTCCTGGACCAACATCAACGATGACGACACCATCAAGATCATGAACACCATCCACTCCGGATCTCCGTCAGACCCATGCCCACACCACATCTTCAACAAAGCCAGCACAGCCATCGCACCCCATCTCCGGAAAGTCATCAACACCTCCTTCGAGACAGCAACCTTCCCGGAGAGCTGGAAGCACACCGAGATCAACGCCTTACTCAAGAAACCCAAGGCGGACCCCAAGGACCTCAAGAACTTCCGGCCCATCTCCCTGCTCCCGTTCCCGGCAAAGGTCATCGAGAAGACCGTCAACAAACAACTGACCCGCTACCTCGAGGAGAACAACATCCTGGACCCTTCCCAGTCAGGGTTCCGCAGCAACCACAGCACCGAGACTGCCCTCATCGCCGCCACCGATGACATCAAGTCCCTGCTGGACAACGGAGAAACGGCGGCCTTCATCCTCCTGGACCTGTCAGCTGCCTTCGACACGGTCTGCCACCACACACTACGAACACGCCTCCACAACGCCGGGATCCAAGAGAAGGCCCTGGACTGGACCACCTCCTTCCTCTCCGGCAGAACACATAGCGTCCGCCTTCCCCCCATCCGCTCCAAAGCCACTGAGATCATCTGCGGCGTACCCCAGGGCTCTTCCCTCAGCCCAACTCTGTTTAACATCTACATGGCACCGCTCACCCACGTCGCCCGTCGGCACGACCTCAACATCATCTCCTACGCTGATGACACCCAGCTGATCCTCTCCCTCACCAAGGACCCCCACACTGCCAAAACCAGCCTCCAAGAAGGAATGAAGGCCGTCGCTGAATGGATGAGGAACAGCCGACTGAAGCTGAACTCGGACAAGACGGAGGTCCTCATCCTCGGATCCACCCTTTCGGCCTGGGACGACTCCTGGTGGCCGACCGCACTGGGAACCGCCCCAACACCCACCGACCACGCACGCAACCTAGGGGTCATCCTCGACTAAACAGGTCAACGCCGTCTCCTCCGCCTGCTTCAACACCCTCCGCATGCTCCGCAGGATCTACAAGTGGATCCCCACTGAAACAAGAAGAACGGTCACCCAGGCCCTCGTCAGCAGCAGGTTGGACTACGGAAACGCCCTCTACGCAGGAGCCTCGGCCAAACTCCTGAGACGGCTCCAACGCATCCAGAACGCCTCTGCACGCCTGATCCTCGACATACCTCGCCGCAGCCACATCACACCCCACCTGAGAGACCTGCACTGGCTCCCGGTCAACAAGAGGATAACCTTCAAACTCCTCACCCACGCACACAAGGCACTCCACAACACCGGACCAACGTACCTCAACAGACGACTCAGCTTCTACACCCCCACCCGCCAGCTCCGCTCCGCCGACCTCGCCCTCGCCACTGTCCCCCGCTTCCGAAGAGCGACCTCCGGTGGCAGATCGTTCTCCCACCTCGCCGCCAAGACCAGGAACACCCTCCCCATCCACCTACGGCAGACCCAAGACCTGCTGACCTTCAGAAAACTCCTCAAGACCTGGCTTTTCGAGCAGTAGCAGCATTCCCCACCCGAGCGCCTTGAGACCCTCACGGGTGAGTAGTGCGCTTTACAAATGATATGATTGATTGATATGATTGATTGTGTGTATTTTGCTTTCTCACCCTAAGTGCGCCTGGCATACCCAGACGTGGGTCCCGGGCTCACTGTGCCACTGGATTCAAGCAAGCCTGGCTGATGTGGGGTGGAGCCCCGAAACCGGTCCTAGGATGCTTGTTTCTGATCCAGGGAAGACTTGGCTTGACAGTTCAGGCTTGACTGTTCCCATGAGGAACGTGGGCAAGGCTGATTTGCATATGGCTGGGTCTAAACTGGGGTGGCATGGTGAGCCAAAGAACAATGGATTTAACCTAGATCTCTTGACTGGGGGTGCATGTTTTGATTTGTTCTGCAATCTGTCCATCACTTGTGTGTTTTTGCTTTCTCACCCTAAGTGCGCTGGGTATGCCCAGACGTGGGTCCCGGGATCACTGGGCCACTGGATTAAAGTTAGCCTGGCTGATGAGGGGTGGAACCCCGAAACTGGTCCTAGGATGCTTGTTTCCGGGCCAGGGAGGACCTGGCTTGGCACTTCAGGCTTGACTGTTCCCATGAGGAACATGGGCAAGACTGATTTGCTATGGCTGGGTCTAAACTGGGGTGGCATGGTGAGCAAAAGAACATTGGATTTAACCTAGATCTCTTGCCTGGGGGTGAATGTTTTGATTTGTTCTGCATCCCATCCATTACTTGTGTGTTTTATAAACATAAGAAACTAGAGCAGCCACCTCCAACTTTGAGAATAATGCGCAGGGTGGCACCCCTTCGCGGCGCAGCTATTCGCATGATAAGCGGCTACGGCTGGTGGGGGTGAAGCTGGTTCAGGAGGGCCTGGCGCTGCCGCTCCACTGCTCTGCTATGGAGCTGGGTGGGGGGGAAGAGAAGAAAGTAGAAACAGGAAGGAAAAAGAAGGAAGGAAGGAAGGAAGGAAGGAAGGAAGGAAGGAAGGAAGGAAGGAAGGAAGGAAGGAAGGAAGGAAGGAAGGAAAATAAGAAAGAAAAGTGAAAAATAAAAAAGTATAAACATCATGCAAAAATACAAAAAGATTAGAAAAACATAAAATACAAAAACACAAAGAAAAAGGGTAAGGTAATAAATAAAAAATGAGAAGTAGATAGGTTTCAGAGGGGTAGGATTAAGAGATTAGGCAGGGATTGGAAAGTAGGCCTAAGCACCACAAACAGAGCAAAAATCGAGATGGCTGCACCCATGCGAACCGTGTGGTGCCATGCACATGTGATTTCCTGTGCTTGAACGCACTGTGCATTGTGTACATCAGAAGCGTCAAGCGATCGGGCATGGCGAGCAACTCCGCCCTGGCCTATTGCTGGAAGGTTCAACAGACCCTAAAGGGAATGAGGCGGAAGTGGGATGTCCTCCTGCCATGCCTTTTGTTTGCCTACAGGGATGTTCAGACCCTCTGAATTTCTGTATGGGCACCCTGTGAGAGAATCTCTCTGTTTGAGAAAGGAGGGCCAGAATAAAGCTCCCTGGAAGGCCCCCTAGTATTGGGTCAGACCACACGCTTCCAGAAGCTAGTGCAGGAAAATGTAGAAGCCAGACAGGTGGACATGAAATGGCATTATGACTAGAATGCCACTATGGTCGAGTTTCAGCCTGGTCAAAAGGTGTGGGTGATAGTGCCCATGGAGTCCAGGGCCCTACAAGACCACTAGTGGACATCAAGACTCCCAGAACCCTTTAAGGGTCCTACATGTCAATTGCCTCAAGCCCTACTTTGAGAGGTCAGTGTTAACCATGATCCTAGCCATTGGTGATGAAATGGAGGAGGAGTGTGAATCTCTCCCAGACCCTTCTACCAAGGAGCAGGATGGGTCAGTGAACAGTGTCAGCCTCTCCCCTACCCTGACCCTATAACAATAGAGACTGCTGCCAGTTGCCAGGGTAGTTTACCTCTTTAATCTCCTGTAGCCCAGAACTCACTACATGACCTACCCATGATGTTGTTACTTGGGGCAGCATGCTTGCGAATAATAAAATGTAAAGGTTGTCTGATAAGGTGAGAGCTAGCATTAAGAAGGAGGTCTCCAAGATGCTGGAGTTAGGGGCCATTGAATCCTCAAATAGCCCTTGGTTCAGCCCTGTGGTGTTGGTTCCCAAGGCTTCCCCTCTAGGTGTCACACCAAATTACTGTGGGCTCAGTACAGTCACCAAGGCTGACGCATACCCTAGCCCCAAAGCTGAAGAGCTCATAGATCGGTTGGGAGCTGCCAGCTTCCTCAGTACGTTTGACCTAACATCTGGGTACTGGCAGATTGCCTTGACTGAGGGTCCCAAAGAGAGGTGTGCGTTCCTTACCCCAGAAGGGCACTTCCAGTTCCAGGCAATGCCCTTTGGGTTGAAAAATACCCCTGCTACCTTTCAGAGGTTGGCCAACCAGGTCGTTGCTGGGTTGGAGAACTTCAGTGCCGCCTATCTAGATGTCATTGGGGTCTTCAGTTCTAGCTGCGAGGACCACCTGTGTCATCTCAAGGAAGTGCTTCAGGCTCTGCAGAGGGCAGACCTGACTATCAAGGCTAAGAAGTGCCAGATAGAGCAAGGGTCAGTGGTCTACTTAGGTAACCAAGCAGGAGGAGGGAAGGTGCAGCCCCTCTGGGATAACATTAAAACTATCCTCTTTTGGGAACCCCCAAGACCCAGACAGAAGTGAGAGCCTTCTTAGGCCTCACTGGCTATTACAGGAGATTTGACCAATCACACAGAAGGGGGCCCCTAGTCAGATAGATAGGCAGGGGAAGCAGGGGATAGCAAAGTAGTACTAACGGACAAAAACCACACTGCCTAGCAACTTATTCTAATAGTACTGATCATCACTGATATTGATGAACAGACAAAGATACCTACCCCTCCCACATGGAGCACACAAGTGCAGAGAGATAGATTTGGATGACAGAACAAAATCAACAAATATATTGGAAATCAATTACATCAGGACCAGGTCCAGACATTCCAGGATAAACATAGAGTTGGTACACTCAGATTCTGATCCTAACACTTCTCCTATGACTCTCATGGCTTCCTTTTGGGGAATATTAGTATAGAGGGCCTCCAAGTCCATAGTGACTAGGATTTCCCTTTGATCGTTAAAGGGGAGGTGCTCTATCTTCGAGATGAAGTGTCCGGTGTCTTTCACGTAAGATTGTGGACAATGGGCTTGAGGAACCGGTCAACATATTTGGATAGAGGTTCAGTGGCTGCCCAATGGTGGAAACGATAGGTCTTAGAGGGTTTTTTTTTCCATCCTTGTGGGTCTTTGGGACACCATATATGACAAGTATGCGGGTATGTTCAGGGCATAGGAATTCAGCCTCTTTTTTACAGATGGTACCACAACTGATAGCTCTTTCCACGATATGGACTATCCTACGTTTAAGACTGGGTTCCGGATTATTGGTGATCCCACACCCCGGACCATCTCTCCTTAAACTATGGGACTCACCCAGTGAACTGTTCCTCTTCTAGGTAAGACTGCGGAGGAACCACTCTGATTACCTTCCTGTTGTGTTAGGTTTGTCTGTGTGTCGGTAAGGACCTGGCACCTTTCGATTTCTTAGCTTTGATAAACGAATGAATAATTGGTGTACCCCTCTCATTTTATTACCATCCACAGATTACCGGTTCATTGCATTGCTTTCCGGATTTTCATTTCTCCCAACGCGGATGCGATCCCCGTTCATGGTAGTCCAGGTAGAGTGCAGTGCCTTGCCTTTTTGTGACTAGCCCTCATGCTGATATTATGGTGACAGGGTCTAACACTTACTTTATATTGCACTTTTTTCTCTTTTTCTGGCACCAAGACGCGATTGGCTGGAGAGACTTAAGGATGTGTATGCACGGTATCTTCACACTCCCTAGCTGTCGGCTCTTTTCTTGCACTTCTGTTTGAACCTTTTAACTTTCTATCGACTCTAGTTTGTGGCACGTCTCCCAATTTTAATACCATATTCTCTTGATTTTTCTGGCATCATGAGCATATTCCTCCCCTTTGTATCAGTTTCTCCTGAGTACTTATTAGTTTATCTAGTCATCTCCTCTGAATCCATACATGCATTTTTGTTTTTATCTTTCCCAGGCGCTTCCATGTTTGTTTTCCTTCATACTGCGCCCTGAATAAGGTGAGACCCAATAGTGGGGTCACACACCGAAACGCGCGTCGGCGCTGGAGTTCCTATGTTCCTTTGTCTCCCTCCAAAAACAATTTTTGATTCAAGACATTTAATTGTTGTGTTAACCAATGATATCAGAATGTGGATCTAACAGACAAAAAGATATTGTGTTGACTCCACTACCTAAGGATCCAGGATTTTGTGGCTCTCTAACATTGTCAACTTTTCTGTTGGAGGGTGAACTATTTACTAGATGTTATTGTTTTAGCCTGTCCTGTTGGATTACTGTGCATTTTAGGATATGTGGGAATGAATGAGTAGTTGTGGGTTTGAATGAATGGTTGTGTGGTATTATTTTGGTTGTGCCTGGTTTATCTGTTGTCGTTATTTATTATTCATTATCATGCCTCATATGATTCAACATAATACATTTGATGTAATTGATTTTCAATATATTTGTTGATTTTGTTCTGTCATCCAAATCTATCTCTCTGTACTTGTGTGCTCTCATATGGGAGGGATAGGTATCTTTGTCTGTTCATCAATGTCAGTGACGATCAGTACTATTTAATAAGTTGCTAGGCAGTGGGGTTTTTGTCCGTGAGTACTATTACAGGAGATTTGTCAAGGGGTATGGCACCATTGTTGCCCCCTTGACAGAGTTGACTTTCAAGAAGCAGCCACGTCAGGTGATCAGGACAAAGGCATGCCAGAAAGCTTTTGACAGCCTGAAAGAGGCAATGTGCACAGCACCCGTGCACAAGGCCCCTGACTTCTCCCAAGAATTGAGTGTGCAAACAGACACCTCAGCATGGCATAGGTGCCATGCTCTCCAAGATGAACTATGGGGCCCTAGATCAGCCTGTAGCCTTCATCAGTAGGAGGCTACTTACCAGAAACAGAGGTGGAGTGCAATAGAGAGGGAAGCCTTTGCTGTGGTCTGGGCACTGAAGAAGCTGAGACCATACCTATTTGTTAGTCACTACCAGGGTCAGACAGAACACAGACCCCCTCAGATGGTTAATGCAGATGAGGCGTGAGAATCTCAAACTTTTGAGGTGGTCCATCTCCCTATAGGGAATGGACTTTACGGAGGAACACCATCCTGGAACAGACCGCACCAATGCTGATGGTCTCTCTAGGTTCTTCCGCCTTAGTGAAGAGAACTCCCAAGGGGTTGGGTAGCTCTCCCCACTTTCAGCTGGGGGGAGATGTGTTAGACCTGGCACAGTTGGTGTGGTTTCCCCTAACATTTTGCCTTCAGACCTCCTGTTTTTCCTGACTTTGTTTTTGCTGGCCTTAGGATTTTGCACACTTTACCACTGCTAACCAGTGCTAAAGTGTTTGTGCTCTTTCCCTAAAACATGGCAGAATTGGCGTATATCCAATTGGCATATTTGATTTACTTATAACTTCCTAGTAAAGCGCACTACATTTGCCCAGGGCCTGTAAAGTTAATGTTTCTAAAAAGCCTGCAACACTGTTTGTGCCACCCACTTAAGTAGTCCTTTAAACATGTCTCAGGCTTGCCATTGCAGAGCTTGTGTGTGCAGTTTAACTTGCCATTTCGACCTGGCAATATAAACCATGTGTCAGGCCCAAACCTTTCTTTTTAATACACATGTCACCCCCTAGGGTAGGACCAGGACTTTTAATTTTTATATGTCTTGGTAGTGAAAAATTCTTAAAAGCATTTTTTACTACTGCAAGGCTTACATTTCCCATAGAAAAACATTGAGATTACATTTTATAAGTGTAATTTCCAAATGGGAAGATATAACTGGTTCAAGTTTGGTGTCTCTGGAATCCTAATTTAAAATCCTAACTTATGGTGAATTCTGGTTTTAAATTACAATTCTGAAAATGCCACTTTTAGAAAGTTGGCATGTTTTTGCTTTAGCCATTTGCTACCTGTAGCCTGTCTCTGATCACATGACTGGGTGCAATTGGCAGTTGGACTTTGTCTATCAATCCTAGACAGCCACACAAAATGGGAGCTTAAGTTTGAATTGATGGGCCATCCTGGCAGGGTGGAAGGGAGAAGCTGGGCACAGCCTCACTTTCACCTGAACCGTATCCACACACAAGGAGCTGCATACCCCCTATAGTGAGTCTGGAGCCAAGGCAGGAAGGGTGGACATCTGTGCACTTCAAAGGCACCATTGGGTATATGTACTGGACTTCAGACACCACTACTTCAGTACACTTCTGGACCTGTGGATACTCTGTCAGGAAGAAGGACTGCTTTACTGCTGAAAGGACTGCCCCTCTGCTGGACACCAACTATGCTGGACTCTTGCCTTTCTGTGCTGACCTGGTTCCTGCTGCCCTCTTGCCAGGGTGAGAAGAACCGAACATGCATCTCTTGAACGCAGAGTGATTCCAAGGCCTAGGTGCTGGCCTCCTGATCTGAAGCCTCATGGACATAACTAACCCTGGGCGGTGAACTCCGCTCCGCTCGCGGAGTTTGCAGAGTTTTCTGCACTCCGCGTTACGCGGAGATCGCGGAGTTCCGAAAAAGTCCGCTTCGCATTGCGGAGCGGAGTTTTTTTCCTCTCTCGCATTCGTCAACGTCAAGTTGGCGACCGCGAGGAAGGAAAATCAACCTCCTGGCGAGATTTTTGCTCGTTCGCGATCGTCAACATCAAATTGGTGAGCGCGAGCGTGGAAAATCAACATCCCGGTGAGATTTCTCAACGCGGGGGGGTCAGGTTTCTTATTGCGAGTGGTCGCGTATGCTCGCGACCGCTCGCGTTGAGAAACTGTCCGTTCGCGTTGAGAAAGCTGCCGCTCGAGTAAAAATCTACTCGAGCGGCAGAAAAGGAAAGCTTGCGCTGTGCATGGTGCCGTTCGCAATGATTGCACAGTGCGGACAAGCATCCGGCACTGTGCAATCACCGCGAACGGCATTTTTCTATTATACTCCGCCGCTCGCGGAGCTCTGCGAAGTGCGACAGAGTTTTTTTTGCACTTCGCGGTGTTCCGCGTAGTGCAACTCCGCAAACTCCACCCAGGGTTAGACATAACAGGCTTCCAACCACCCTGCACCTGGACTCTGCCATCTGTGAGTCTATCCTACCAAGTGGTGCCACCCAAGTCCTGGCCCCCGGGAGAGGGTCTAAATTGCTTTAACAGCAGAAGTGACACATCTCCTCTGCTGAGCAGCGCATCCTCGAGCAGAATCAACACATCTCCTCACCTGAGCGGTGCATCTTCAAACAGAACCGATGCATCGCTGCTGCTATGTGGATTGGACCTAGCACAGAAGGCCCGAATAACCCTCGCTGTCCACGGAACCGATGCATCACCGAAGGCACGGTGCATCTCCGGCCCAGGTCCTTGCATTTCTCGTCAACCGCAACCTCGAGAACTATGCTGGACTCTGCATCGTAGATTAGCAGCTCCTCAGAACCGACACGTCGCCAGCTGCTCGTCGCATCCCCAACGCTGGACTTCACATCACAAGCCCCATCGATGGGATCCCCAATGACGACACCACAGGAACTCACACTGCAGCTTCACCGCATCTAAGAACCAAAACATCTCTTTAGCTGTGCGGTGCTTCTTCAACCCAGATCCACACAACACTCCGTAACCAGGATTTAAGGTACTATGTTCAGTGGTCCTTACTGGGTCCCTGTAGCTGACCTGCGCTCCATTGCAGTCAGCCTGAACTTGTGACTTTTTCCCTGTCCAGTGCGACCAGATGTCCCTTGTTGGCGCTTTGTGCTTTTTGGTGCTATTTCAAACTAAAGCTTTAAAATTGAATAACTCTGATTTTACTGATTAGATTATTGACATTTTGGTCTTGTTTTATTTATTAAATTAAGTTCTATTTTTCTAACCTGCTGTGGGATCCTTTTTGTGTGGTATTTTCACTGTTGTACTGTTTGAAGTGTTGCACAAATACTTTACAAATTGCCTTCAAGTTAAGCCTGACTGCTCTGTGCCAAGCCACCAGGGGTTGACACACGGGTTAATTTCGGGTTTGCTTGTGCCTTACCGTGACTAGGATTGTGGTTGCTGCTTGACCAGGGCTCACACCCCAGTCAACCAGTAACCCATTTTCTAACAATATCTTTTTAGCTGTTGGTAGGAAAAGTCTACCTTATGTTATGACCAGTGGATAGTCGCTGAGGTTACTGGTCTTTCGACCCACCCAAGTACCCCCAGGTAACACAGAGCAGCACTGGTGTGCCGGAGGAGAGGCAGATTATTTCTACTCTGGAACTTTATTGTAAATTTAACTGGACAATGGGATTTTTACTCAAGCCTGTCTGCTAGGCTCAGGATGTTTAGCTTTTTGGTGCAAATGACTTGATGAGCTTTAAAGCAATACACAATGGAGATCAGATACATGTTTTGGGTCTCTGCTCACCTGCAGATGGTAAGGGTTAACTTCGCAGCATTACTAGCACAAGAGATTAATCAGGAGGACAGCATCATGTATGACTAGTTCAAGGATTAGGGACATGCTTTGTGGGAGCACAAATGGTGCCTCTTTATGGTACAAAACCTTCAGAACAACATCCGGGGCAAACAAGTCCAAATAAGTCATCTGGCCCAAGGACATCTTTGGAGCATTAGTCAAGAGTGGGAGTGACCCACATGTAGCAGAAGGGTACTAATACTGAAGATGCTTTTTGACTGATCCCAGCAAGAACCTAGCACCTAGAAACCATCTTGAGTGATTAACCGCGCTCTATAAGACTGAGTTGATTGATTGACTCACTATACTTACAAGGACCCTAATCAACCAGATTACTAGGCCAGGCACTGGATCCTGCTTACCTCTGTAGGGGAAGGTGAACGCGATTAATAGCTCTAGAATAAGAACTACCTCATGCACTAGATCTGGCTCAGGAGGGATCAGCCGCGATTAAAGTATGGAGCATCTCTATAACAGGCAATGTTTTACTTGTGCAATAATGGCTAATTCACATCGTTCTTTCATTCACTAATGCCTCAAAGTAGAACAGATCCAGTTTTGTCACAAACAATTGTAGGTTTACATTTTGTACTTCTAACATCACTAGTAGCTCTGCGGCACATGATCACCATGCATGAAATATTGTCCTTAGGGCCATATTTATGAAGATTGGGGGCACGGCAGAGCAGCAAGTCACCTTTCTGTGCTGCCCTGCATCACACGGAAAGGGCAGGAAAGTGCCATGTTTAAGGCATACGATGCAATGCTGTCCTTTCCTCCAGCGCTGGCACTTAATGGGCCATCTAGCGCCAATGCAGGCACCCTTGCACCATGGTGCCAGGGTGCCTGTGTTGCATACAGGATTGTTTTTCTGCAGAAAGGGACACCTTCCTGCGCAAAAATATTCCTAAGAGACATGTTCCTCTTTCTATGTGTGCTGCAAAATGCAGGACACATAGAAAGATGAAGTGACAAGAAGAAATAAAGATCTTTCTCCTCGTTGCGCCTTTCCTTAGGAGGTGTATCTTTTTAGTGCATTCCCAGGTTTGGTAAATCTGGAAATGCATCAAAAATCATGGTATCTGCATGGGAACACCCACACAATGCCCATGGAATCCCTCCCTTGCACATACTAATTCAACACCGCAATTTACACTGCGTTGCATCACTCCAGATTTATGAAGCCATTTATGCCAGGCAAAGACGCAAAGGTGCTGTCCATGGCTTCATAAATCTAACTTAAAGCTTTGTGTCATGCTTGCACCACGTTGCGTGGCAAACCTCTCATTAATATGCCCCTTAGATTATTGCTGTGGAGTTTTTTTCCAGCTTCTGTATAAATGGATGCTAAGATGAATGAGCTGCAAAGCCTCCCAGCCGATCCATTGCTTTCCGAAGTGAAAGAGCTCATTTTGTCCATGTTTTAAGATTGAAGATTTCACCTGACACAGAACAAAACTCATTATCTCTATCAAAAATCAATACTCAGTGCTAATGCGTTTAGCTGGCGAATATATCAAATCAATAAGGGCTGCCACATACTTAGGTTTTACAAAATGAAGGCTTTTAGTTCTTAATTAAGGGAGAGGCTTCACGTGCTAATGTTGCCCTGATGAATGATGCTGTGGCTGCAGAGGAGAGCTATGCTGAGGTCTGTATATAGATTTTCTGGTAAAGTATTGACATTTTTAATCAAGATGTTCGCAATAGCTGATCAGCACACATGACATATACAAAAATAACCCTAGAAAAGTGAGTCTTAGCTTGTTAAAAATGCATTTAAACATGTTTTTGTGTTTTTTTATATCACAGATGTGGTGCAATTTGGGTTAGCACTGAAACGTGGGATTCGTTTATTACACTAGAGTGAAGAAGCGACTGGCAGAGAAGTGAGGGGAGAGAAGCATTGGCCCTAATGTGTTCTTAGGAAGCGTCCACTCCAGATAAATCCCTTCATTCACAGAGGTGAGCTAAAGGGTCTGTTGGTGTGATTTACAGAAACATGCACAAAATAGAAGTCTTGTAAACCAGGTCTGCTTCTATTCTTAGGGTAATCCTTTTGGGGATATTTAACAATCTGCCCTTCCTAAACATTTGTAACATACAACCCTCGGCCTCCACACGAGCAGCGCTTCGTGTCGTCCTCCACCAAACCCCCACCCCCGCCCACCCACGAAAATTCGAGTGATGGGTGCTCATTCCCTCTCTTTCTGGAGCAGTTACTCCTAGATCTTCTAGATATGATGTAATCATGTGTAAGAATACATGTATGTTTGCAAACACTAAAAGTTATCGATTAGTGGGCGTGCCCTATATTATATATGATTTACTGACCGCCTCTCTGGCAAATCCCTGGCATGACCATAAGACTTAGGAAAAGTCTTCAGAATGCTTGTACATGAATACATTAGACCCTCTTATTTCACTGACTCAGGCCAGTTTTAGAGCTTGGCAAACATGGTACAAGGATAAGTTCCTCCTATTTACAGTAGTCAGACTCATTTTGGAAACTTTCCTTTGTTTATGAAGTCCAGTTTGTCTCTGAGGAGTACCTCCGCGAACAAATACTTTTCTGACTAATTGTTTCCAAAGAAAGACACTAATGACAATGTAACTTCACATTTAATCAACGGCTCTGACAAAACTACTCAGTAATGATGAAACTGGATGATTCAATATATAGAGAAAAATGTCCAAAAAGCATAACATGTACACCCCACCTTCTCTCATTCACTTGGTATATTAATCACACAGGTTGGTGACATTTTTAAAACACATTAACATGGGAAGACCCTTTTAGGAACCCAAACTTGTTTAAGTAATTTTTTGATTCAATACAGCAATTTCTAATAAAAAACACAAATGTATTTATAAAATTACTAAAAAAATATTAATGTATATGGGGAGAAAAATTGATTAATTATCAACAAAGAAAAAATAAAAAAATCGATGAGTGGAATGGTTCAATTAATCACACACATTGTTAATTACTCTGGCTCACATTCAAGCCCATCATGTTTTCTCATATGAATACATCATGGTCCAGTCCCTGAGTTACCAGGATATGATCCATTGAACAGGAACAAAAGAAAATCTAGTCAGTACTTGAACTTGTTGACCCACGTGTTGGCCTACCCAGTTTACATAGAACTGACGCTGTATTTGACTAATGAGGCCGACAAGAGGCTGCTTGTGTTTGGATTAAAGGAGGATCTAAACTGGCTGTTAGGTCTTGACTGGCCCCTGTGTGACTTAGCCCCAGAAGAAATAAGATATGTTTTTTCTAATAAATGCATTTTTGCTTCAAATGCATTGTTTTTCTCACTTTACCCTCATTTTGGTCCCATAGGGGCAGATGTATCAAGCAAAATTGCGTTCGCAAACGCCGAAATTCGGCGTTTGTGAACGCAATTTTGCTTAGTGGTATATATTAAGGCAAAACTGCCTTGCAAAATAAGGAATCGCAAAATCTGCGATTCCCTATTTTGCGATTGCAATTAAGGAATCGCAAATTGCGCCCCTTAGGGGCAGATGTATCAAGGATTGCATTTGCGATTCCTTAACAGCGAATTTTAGCGAATTGCTATTAAGTAATCGCAAAATGCTATGTATGTAGGAATCGCAATAATAATTGCGATTCCTTAATATTCCTTAATTGCGAATTGCAAATTGCGATTCGCAATTAAGGAATACCTTCCCATTCATTCCTATGGGCGTAGAGGCCCATAGGAATGAATGGGAAGACATTCTCAATTTGCGAATCGCAATTAGAGAATCGCAAATTGAGAATGCAATTTCAAGGGTGCCAGGGTGTCCTTTTGACACCCTGTTGCACCCCTGAAATATGTATGTGTGCACATGTGGTGCACATACATGCCCTAAGGGCATGTATGTGTGCTACATGACACTTTGACACATGACACATGACACATGACACTTTGAAAAATGCTAAAAAGTGCATTTTTCAAAGAAATCCCATATTACCACCAACTTGAAGTTGGTGGTAATTTGCGATTCCTTAAGGCCAAATTGCACTTTTTTGGTGCTTCTTACATTGGATTTAAGGAATCGCAATTTGCGATTCCTTAAATGCAATCGCAAAATAGGGAATCGCAGATTTTGCGATTCCTTATTTTGCGAGGCAGTTTTGCCTTAATACATACCACTAAGCAAAATTTTGTTTGATACATCTGCCCCTTAGTCCCGAGTTCAGTGAGCATGCACGCACCTGTGCATCCTGCTTGCTCAGAGCGGAAAAGATCCTTAAAGTGCTGCACCCCCTGCAGGAGTCTGATAAGCCTTCCTTTTCCCTTGGAAATCAGCCAGAAGGACTAGGGTAAGAGAGCATCTACTAGGAACGCCCTGCTCCGAGCAGAGCTCCTCCCATGAGTGATGTCTTGGAGGGGAAGAAAAGAGTCTTAAAGTCCACCGGGTGGCAAAGATGGATGTGTTTTTTTTTATTGGTCTTACTAAAGTATTACAAGTGATTAGTGAAGTAATTTTGTAATTTCTAGAGCATTTTAACACCAGAACTTGGCTCTTCTAAGCAATTGTTGTGGGTTTATGTCGGAAAATTGTATACAGTCCATCACTTTAAAAAAAAAAGAACTAAATATTACACTGTAGTCAAATAGCTGTCGCATTTTGTTTTGCCAATAATCTGAGTAAATAACAAAAAACTGAGGGATCTAAGAAGAAAGTTAGCTCTTAAAATAAGTCAAACGGTAAGCAACCATAGGTTTTATATTTGATCTTGAAAACAATTTAATGTGCAAGACTTTCAATAACTTTTACAAGGATGCCATTGAAAAATTCCCCTATTTTTCTTCTCCTGAATGTTCTTCTTTATTTTTGCCAGGTGTCGCAATTCCGAGTTTTAGTCTTCAATCTCAGCTGTTCTTAGAGACCGCCAATGGTTCATGATTCGTCTTTTATTAGTTTATTACTGTGGGTGATGTTTTCAACGTCTTTGCCCTCAGGCATTCGAACTCCAGAAAGCATTTTAATTCTAACCTGTATCTATATCCACAAGTCAACAAAAGCCGGGCATAACATGAGAAAATGATAAAGAGGCCATTTGACATTTTTGTGTTTCCTGCATCTGTCATCAGATATTAACTTGAGTCTAGATATCAATACAAATTGTGGTAGCAGTCAGACAGGGTGGCATATAAGGTGTGAGGTGTGTGCGTTCTATCAGGGCCTATTGCTTTATGTCAGTTACATTTTTTTACATTTTTTCCAGCTTTCATTTTAGCAGTAAAAGCTAATCAATAATGAGATCGTTTTTCATTTAACTAGTTATACTTGATTGCGATTTGTGTTATTTCACCTGAAAAGGCAAGTCGAATTAACCAGTGAGTCGGAGCCCGCAATTATTGTGCCCGAAACCTCCATCATTCCATGCTTGGAGACATCTGGCTTGACACAATTGCTGCAGGGCAGTGGCTGATGACAGCAGCATGGCTCGACCTCCATCCGCTCACTGCCAATGGTCCATAGGGCGCAACAAGTGCTTCCTTCAAACAGGCACAAGCGTGCCTTGAACCTCTGTGCCCCATGCCCATCGGCTCAGAGCAGGCAGAACACGTATTTTTTATTTTTTTGGCATTTTTATATAGCACAAACTCGACCGGAAGGTATCAGAGCGCTTTACATGAGCACAAGTTGCATTACAGAGTGGCACATTAATTTTTAGCCAAGGAGAGATTAGGTGATTTGCCTAGAATCAAAGGATGTTTGAGCCTCCCGCCAGACTCTAACCTGGTTCCCCAGGTTTATAGTACACCACTCTAGTCATTAGGTTTTGTCACCAAAATGTTAAGAAAATATCAAGTAAAGCGCCTGGTAAATCTGGGCGTCAACATGTATTCCCTATTTCGGGGTAAACTTGTAATGTATGGACTTTGTAGCGGAGATACCACACAGAGAATTTAATGCTGGCCCTCTGGTATCTCTGCTGCAAAGTCCGACAACTTGAAATGAGGGTCATAGCGGGGTTGTTTACTTGTTTGGAACATGTATTTGGGTATTTTGGTATATTTTACAGCATTGAAACCAAGCAGCAGCCAATGAGCATAAGCTCCTCTGGAGGGAATTAATGAAAGCAGAACTTGACTTGATAACTGCTTAATAAAGCACCTCTTTTCCAAAATGAGAGCCCTATTTGTCTTTCCAAACATCATGCCTAGCAATGTATGAATATAAATGAGGTATTTGCATAGCGCAAATCTAGACAAAAGGCTGCCAGGGCTGCACAGGGTCAAAGGTGAAGATACAATCAACAAGTGATTGGAGAAGGAGCTGTTTTTTGTGGACTGTAACTGCGTCATGGTGTATTCTTCTTTAAAGGGTGGCCGTGTCCCGGTGAAGCTCCCGAGGATGGCGCAGATGTAGGCGGTGTGGCGGTGTCATGGCAGCTGTCCCGCTTGGTTTCTCACTGTGTGGACCGTCTTGGACAGGGTATGCACAGCGGTTCCATTTTTTCAATTTTTGGCGACGTGGGTGGGCCCACAAATCCTCTTTAATATGACCTGACTCTCTTCTGCAGAGCCGGCTGCCATTTTGGATATGAGAGGAGTCAGCTTAATCCTCTGAGGAAATGTTTGACAAGCTCCTCCCTTGAAGGCTGTTCACATATTTAAAGGCATTGTCTCTACGTGAGCTGTATATATACTTAAAGGCATTGTCTCCTCCTTTTTTATCTCTATGGCTCTCTGAGACTTTTTAAACGGCTTTTCTTCAGATGTTGATAGCACTGGAGCACTGCATCATCATTTTCTAGCAGCATTTTTGTGCAAAATTCTGTGGAAATTTTCAATTTATGCCTTGAATCTCCTTTTTTATTGGCATACTTGCTGTGGCATTTCTAACTGCTGCATCAGCTGTAGGAATATCTGTGGTAGAGTAATAATTACTAACCCTGGGCGTAAAATCAGCTCCGCTTGCGGAGTATGCAGATTTTTGGCAACTCCACATTCCGTGTAGAACGCGGAGTTACTGAAAACTCCGCGCTCCGCAACGGAGCAGAGATTTTTTTGTGTTCGAAATGCATTTTCGCGCACGCGGGAGTGACCTACCAGGATGCCTGCATTCGCCAATGAGATTTCCCATCCCTTCGCGAGCGCCACGAGATTTGGTAGCCTGCTGCACGAGAGTGTGCGATCGTGAACACGTCATTCGGGCGCGCGCCATCGGACTTTGGCGGAACTTTCGTGAAGATTGCAATCCCGAACACGCAGAATTTGCAATCTGGAGAAGAATCTCTCTCGAGCAGCATCAAAACCTTCTCGAAATGCTGATTTGGATTAAAAAAACTCCTCAGATTGAGATTTGGCTGTACCTTTTTGTGCAAGGAGTCCTTTTTCTTTTTTTTGAAGAGGAAGGAAGTGCCCTACAGTGTCCAACTTCCTGTTCCTGTCCAGCAGGCTCCTCCCAGTGATTTGTCCATCTCCTGTTCACTTTTCATTTGGATTTGGAGCTGGAAGGATCACTCTTTGTGTCTGCTGCATCATATATCATTGGATTTGAGGACTTTTGGATTTGAAATTTCACAAGTAAGTTGGAAAATTGGTGTTTGTTTGATTGGAGCATTGCACCTACATTTTTTTGTACTTTTAATGGTTTTTTTAAATGTATTGTGGTGGGTGTCCTGTAGTTTCAGTAGGGGCCTAGTTGTTTCTTTGTATGTAATAATTCTTCTAGTTTTCTTTTTATAAAGGAAACATGCTGTAAAGTTCACTACATTTTCTCCAACTTTTGAAATCAATTTGCAATATTTATTTAATTCACTAGCCCAGTAGTCTGCCAATAGCCCTTTCAGCCAGTAGGCCCAGAGCATCTCATGGGTGCATGAAACAACTGTTTCTGTGATGTCTGTTGAATTTAAACATCATTTAGGGCATGGATGGCATTGGACTGAAATGCAAAATGTGTTTTTTTTGGTATTTCACTTTTTTTATGTGTGTTAAATAAATGCCTTTGTTGGATGTGTGTGGTTGTAAATTGCAAACATGTTTTAGCGCTTTGGATTTTCGTTTTTGGCATTGTTGCATTAAAGCTGTGTTGTTTAGCATGCCTCCTTTGTCTGGCCAGTGTGTGAGTGTGTTTGTAGTAGTGGGCCAGCATTTGCCTTGGCTGAGCCTCCCCGTGTGGCCAGGGGCCATTTTGTAAAGTTTGTGTCCATACAGGCCTGCTTGAGTTAATTTTTTTCCAGGCCTCCTGCTTGTTGTTGTGAGTGACCATGTGGCTGGTGGCCATTTTGTGGCGGTGGTAGTGCTTTTGCCATAGACCTGCATGCCTTCTTTCCTTTGTTCCTCTTGGCTTATTGTTTCTTGTTGTGGCCTGCCTGGTCATGTGGCTGGCAGCCATTTTGTAAAGGCAGCCAGTGTGCTTTTGCCATAGGCCTGCATTGTCCATCTTCCCTTTCTTGTTGATGTGGCCTGCCTGGCCATGTGGCTGGCGGCCATTTTGTGAAGGCAGCCAGTGTGCTTTTGCCATAGGCCTGCATTGTCTGTCTGCCCTTTCTTGTTGTTGTGGCCTGGCCATGTGGCTGGTGGCCATTTTGTGAAGGGGCAGCCAGTGTGCTTCTGCATTAGGCCTGCAAGCCTTCTTTGTGGTGGCCATGCCTTCTTGCTGGTTGTTGTTTTGCATGCAATTTTTTCTTTTTTTATGATCCAGCAAAAAATGTAGGACAGTTCACTACATTTTCTAATAAATTTGCAATATTATTGATTTGAATTGATTCACTATGTGGCCTAGTCTGCCAATGGGTATTTCAACCAATAGGCCCAAAGCTACTCATGGGTGCATGAAACAACCGTTTCTGTGGTGTCTGTTGAATTTAAACATCATTTAGGGCATGGATGGCATTGGATTGAAATGCAAAATGTTTTTTGGGGGGGGTTTCACTTTTTTCATTTGTGTTAAATAAATGCCTTTGTTGGATGTGTGTGGTTGTTGTGTAACTTGCAAACCTTTTTTAGCCCTTTGGATTTTAGTTTTTGGCATTGTTGTATTAAAGCTGTATTGTTTAGCATGCCTCCTGTCGTGTAGTTCCTATATTACCTATACAGGATCTGCGCGTTTGGATAACATAAACTGTGTGTTTGGTGGAGGACGGATTCCGTGCACCCTCACCGGATACGTTAGCCTGTCTGTATTAGCTAGCTCACAGTGCCACTAGAGTCTCCTCTTATCGGGGAGAGAATAGTTTTTGGCAACCTCAGAACATGACAACCCTGATCCCCCAGGGTCGTGGAAACAATATACTACCTTTCGCTCAGTCACTCGTGCTCACTTAGTTTTTCTCAGAGAGATACACAGAATAAACAGTCTGGGTGTTTCAATAAGTATTTATTGAACTGTTGTTATTCTAGTGTAAAATATATGAGCTGCAACAACCATTAGACAGTAGCAGAGATATATGATTAGCAATATCATGAAAGTAAAAGGATGGTGTAGCTCTACCATCTTGCAGGAATCATGAATATATACAAGTACATAAAACCCATGATAAAAGGTGTGTACTCCTACGATGCCTCCCTAACTAGATGTACCTAAATGTACCTAGCATCTATGTAGGTATTATGCCAAGAATCCCTCTAGGATCTATTCCACCCCATTACCTGAGAGTTTAGAGAATATGGGACCCCGTCCTGGTCTCGAGTTGGACACCCCGCAAGGGATGTTAGACCACTGCTAGCTGGAGCGTCTGCATGCAGGAGCCTCAGCGTCTCTGGTCAGTGTGTCAGCCGGGAAGTCGCGGTCGCCTCTGTCTGTCTAAGCAAGACATGATGTATATATACCCATAGGTCTCCCCAGGGGTCCTACCTTGCTGCGTTACTGTGTCGGCCTAAAGGATGACGTCAGGCCTGAACTTTAACATAGATATTATACAGGAGATGTTCGTCCTGCTGTGAGTCCTGCTGTGCTTCCAAGAAGCCTCATGCATAATGTATGAGTATTGAACCAGGGAAAAACCCGCGTTCTGAATGCAGTGTCGTATCTAGGTAAAAGGTCAGTCCTTATGAACCGTTATGTATGAAATGTAGAGAAGGATATAGGTGAAAGGTTGCAGTGTTACCTGCGCCTATATAGGGTACCTATATGGAATATAACACTCCTTTGTCTGGCCAGTGTGTGAGTGTGTTTGTAATAGTGGGTACAACAGAACATAAAATGTATGTAATTTGGGTCTCTCTGGGGGCGGCAGGCAAGGAAATTGCATAATAATAATAATGAATAATATACTGCTGCTCTGTACAACTAATCTAGTACTACTCATCATTAACCATCAAGTCATCATCATGCATGCATTTCCTTTTTCTCCCTTAACAGATTTATGATGGTCATCTGCCAAGATTGCGTGTTGTCCATGTGTAGTGTTTGTCTTTGTCAAACCTTTCCCTCAAATACCCCTTCCCAACCATTCATCAAACCCTAACCCTCTTCCCCCGGGCCGAGTGATTTATATTGAGGTGTGACTATATTATATTTACACCAATAATTGTTCACACACTTGCTGGGGCGGATGTGGTGAAAGCAACACTATCTCAAGGCAGGGCGAGGATCTTCTTCTGCTTGCCCACCCATGCTTAGTATTTGCAAGTCAATTTTTTTCCAGAGGAACATTATCCATCATAATTAATTGCCAGCATTGATTCATCATCCCTTTAGCACTAAAGGTTACGCTTGTCCACTTCATAGGTCGAGTCAACTACAGTTTGTAACTTGTACTAGGCTATTCCCGCCACCATTATGTTTTATTTTACTTTAGCATTGCTTATCATCATCATGGTTTCTTGTTTGGCAGTCTTCTTGTGTACTGTACTTCTACTGCTCCTTCCTGAGTCTCCCTCAGGTGACTGACTGTCTCATCTTCTTTTTTTGCAAATGCTACTGCCAGTGTCTACTACTACTACCACCACCACCATGGCATATTGGGAAACCAAACCATCATCACCATGCAGCCATTGCTTTGCCTAAGTTGAAATAAACATCAATCACAGGTAAGAGAAGTTTTGGGGAGGCATAATTAATAATATGGAAATTAATTAATTAATTCACACACCCACACTCTTCCGAGTCCAGTTGCAGACTGCATAGACTAGGAGGAGAGACTGACAGTACTAGTAGGACAAGTCACTCACAAGTGAGGGTACTGCATCTATCTGTTCGTGTGTTACACTATCGGCAGATTATTTAAATCAAAAACTGGCTGCGGCCCTGCAGCAGCAAAGGAAACCGTGTGAAGTAAAAGGGTAACCCCCCCAAAACATTTACATTGTGTGTAAACTTTAAGTATAAATAATTAATTCCCCTAACAAAATAAACTAATGTAAAAATCCCACAACACCTGACCCACCCCACCCCACCCCACTCCCTAACCCCAACCAATGTCCAAAGATAAAGAAAGAGTCCAATGTCCGCTCCATTGTCCATAATAAATAATAATATAAACCCCAACTTTTCCCCAACGCCCAATTCCCACCCACCAAAAAAATAAAGATTAAAAAAGGGGCAAGGCGACGGAGTTCTAGCGGCGGGCTTGCTTGTTACCCTCCAGGACCTTTATCCGCTCCTCTAGGCGCGCCATCCGGAGGAGCATGCGGCGCTTGAATGCTTTACAGTTGCATCCACAGGGGGGGCAGCAGTGTTCAATGAAGAGCGGTGGGCGGCGGCCAGACCGCTGCACCGTATCACTGGGGGGTCTGGCTGGGGGTCGGGGCATTGGAGGAGGAGGCTGCAGCTGCTGCCGCCTCCTCCTCTTCCTCTGCCAGAACCACCAGCCGCTGATATTCTTTTCAGATGGCCTCCAGCTTCCGGTGCCGGGCCATGGCTGCTAACTTCTTCTTGTTTGGTTGTGCTTTTGGTTGGGAAGGAGTAGCTATATCAAGAAAGAAAAAAGACAATTGTAACCAATACTCTTAGCAAAACAGTAACACAAAATTAATTCTACACATAGTGGCACAGTAGCACTAGCAAGCACAGTACATGATATTTGTGGTATCCTCCCACTTCTTCGGCCTCTAACATTTGTGGGAGTTTCAGGCATTACTACTACTAGGCACTATGGAGTAGACAAGTCTTCTTCTTCTCTCTCTCTTGTTTAGCTAAATTAATCTTGCTGTAGGCATGCCAGCTCAGTCAGCTTGTGCCCTAGACAAACATACTCGTGTCGCAGACTCACGTTATTTTTATTTACTACTGTCTGCAGGTGTGTAAGCTGTAGTCTACAACTACACAATGATCCAATTTTTCTATTATGGGTGTCCATACTCTGTTACCTCAATGGCAACTGTTCAATTTCACTTTCACCCTGACTACTACAGCAAGGCAGATGATATCTGATCCAAATGATTATTGATTATATATGAGACTACATGGGGTACTTTTGATTGATTGTGTAACCATGCAGCCGATAGGCCACCCATTGCAGGCTGACACAGTCAAAAATAAATGATATAGGTAGGGAGTGGGCCGCGGAGTCGGAGGGAGGCGCTTGATCACATACATACACAATATATATGCTGTGCTTGCAAACTGCTGTGAGTCAAGGGAGTATTCTGAAAATACAACCTTGAATCAAAAACCTTGCAAAGAAACAGTCCTGTTGTTTCTCTTCCCAGCAAATTTTCCATTAATCAATCATTGCATTGCTCTTCTAGCATTATATTTTATTAATTCTAATCTTCTATTCTCCTTGGCTTTGCTACTCTGGCGAGATTTATTTTTCTTTTACATTCTCTTCAAAGACTCTTCATCCACTGAGAGTCTCCGCCTATGCTATGATGATTGAATACCATCTAGGCATCCATCCATTTAGAGTAAACATGTCTATCATTCTTCTTAATCTCTCAACAAACCTTAGTTTTTTAAACCACCACCCATGCGTCCTTCCTTGCTTGCCTTTGAGTTTGACCCATGAAACCCCCGGAGGATTCTTCCTATCACCCATACAGTTTCACCCACCCAGGCAGGCATCTTTTCTTTCACCTTCCAACCATCCTTCAACCACCCATGCATCCGATTCCTATCAGCCACCTATGCATCCCACGCATCCTTCTCTGCCAGTCATATATTACATCTCGCCAGTCCTTCCTCCTTCCATCCTTCTTTCCCTTTTCGTTCAACCCATCCATCAAGGTTGTCTGACTCTTAGTTTTCTCCATAAAGCTTTCCCAGCTGAGTTGAAGTCAGATAGAAGAGGCCATTAGTTACTCAACTCCCGCCGCTAATGCTATTGTTAATGCTAAGTAAAGGGTGTCTTCTTCTTCAACCGTTGTTCACAACAACTTGGTCTCGCTCAACAGTACAGTGTACACCCTTGCAGCGAGTGTGTAACTATTGTCAATAAGTAAGGAATATAAGTATAACTTACCACCACCCACCACTGCAGCTGGCTGACCCACCCCTGCGGCAGCCGTATCCGCTGCTCCATCCTGGCTGGCATCGCCTGCTCCGCCGCTGGCCCCGGCACTGGTGGTCGGTACGCCTAGAAAAAACATTACACATTTTTTAGATGCCATATACGCCTCCCCCTATTTATTCTTTTTCACTAGCAAGGTGGAAAATAGTTAATATACAATACATACATACATCACTAGAACAAATTGGGTACTAGAGTAGAGTAGACAGTAGTAATATGTCCTATCCTATCAAAAATAGTAAAATATCTGGTTGGGCATTTTGTTGGTGGCAATTGTCGAAAAGCCTCTCAAGATTAAGAAGAGGACAACCCAAAGGACTGGACTCAGTGGATAGAGCTATTAGTGAATCTGATTTTTAAAACTTTTTAACTGGGCAAGCTACAGACAGACTAATAGTAGTAGTACAGAGTCAGAGGCAGTTAGAGGCAGGGATAACAAGAATTTAGAAACAGATAGATAGAAGAAGATTTGGTAAAAAATAGAATTAGGAAACGGAAATGATAGTTCAGAAAAAATAAGGTGCAGTAAAAGTTAGGGAAATATATAATTATTAATATTAACAACAGGAAGACTTACCGGGGCCAGCAGCAGAGCCCTCGGTAGAGGAGCAGTCCTGGCCCTGGGAGGCATCTCCAGCTCCCGCCTCAGACCCCCTCGTCTTCTTGCCACTGGGTGCTGATCATGTAAGATATAATAAAGAAAGAGACATACATTGATGATTGGTGTGAAACAAATAAATATTTTAAAAAACGCTCTAAAAACATTTTTGGAAACAATAATTACAATAAAATTGACCTATCTAATCTGATCGACTAGTAGTATCGCGGACCGCCTAGTTATTATTTATTAATCCAATGTTCCATTCTGAATCCTAAACCTAAGTACCACCTGACCTAGCCCACCTATTCCAAAGACATTGGAAATGAATTGCCAAACATATATTTGCTTCTTCTAAGTTTCAATCTCATTCGAAATCATCAATGAATCAACCCCCTTTGACGGACCAATTGTTCAATAAGTCTGCATTTCCATTTATTTTAGTCCTCAAAAATGCATAGATGGACGCATGCATAAATTTGCATACACCAAATTGTTGGTTGGTTGCTGCTGATGTGCTGATGACTTAGTTGCTATATTACTCACTCACTAACAAACTACAAAAGGTTCTACTAAGGACTGGAGTCAGCACTCAGCAGCATGTGACGTGACGGAGGACGCATCACGCGGACAGCTAAAAAATTACCAAATAATACTAAGTAACTGAACTACCTATCAATCCACCACTAACTTAGTGACAGGAGGACAAAGGAAAGGACTGGAGTCTCTCCAGCATTACCTAACTTAAGTTCTCTAAATTCTCTTACATAATCAGCCCAAGCGAGAGCAAAGTTGCAAACAAGAAAGATTAGTACCACCGAGCACCTGTCTAGTGTCTAGAAGAATAACAATCACATAAGATTTTTAAACGTAACTTACCTGCATGTAAGCAGCAGCATTATTGCTATTTTGGAAAAAAATAATATTCGCAATAACAATAAGACAGAACAGAACACACAATACTACTATTGTAGGAGAGTAGGATCTGCCTCTTATGTTGCCCCCACTTTTTTTCTGATGTTACACTGGTTACTGGCTATAGTCAGGCTGGATCCCTGCCAATCAGGGCCCCAGCCTCTCTGTTCTCTCTAAACGATTTGGAGTGCACTCTAGGTGCACTAGTGATTGGATGCTGTGGTGCCTTATGAGTCCCTAATATATGGTACCTTAGGTGCCAAGGGCATAGGTACTTCACAGGCCTACCAGGGGCTGAAGCATGTACTATGCCACCCCTGGGAAGCAGACTAAATCTGACACCACAGGCCTGCTACTGCAGCCTGGGTGAGGTGGTGCTAGCACTCCTCACTGAGATATAGGTTCCCTATATCTCTCACACACACACATATAACCCTATCAGTCGCCCCTAAGGCAGGCCCTATCAATCCTGAGGGCAGGGTGCTTGGCTTCTATGTGAGGGGGTGCCTCTGCCTGAGCAGGGCCCCTCTGCAGCTCTCAGAGTCCAGTCTCTGGTGCTGTTTGTGGATGCGGTTAAACCATATACTTTTAAGTGCATTATATCCTCGCGGTAAAATGCTAACTTTGGAATGGCTGCATCGAAACATGTCGTGTTTGGTGTCAAACACCTTGGAATAGTACCCCCACCAGTCCTGGCGGCGGGGGTAGCATTCCACCCTTCTAGAGGGATAGACATGTACCCACTGTGGAAACACGGTAGAATCCTGAAGAGCCCTGGCATCACAAAATGGATGCCACCAGTCACAGACACGGGGCTGCCCTCCTGCTGATGACCGAAACTCACAGTGGAGGGAGCCCAACAAAGGTATCCTGTCACGGGGAGGTGTAACCACCTCCCAGACAGGGTTTAGTGTATTGGGACTGGGTGGGTGCACTCTTAGAGTGCTTTGAAGTCCTGCACTGGGGGAGCAGAAGGCTCCTCTGTGCATATGCCAGTTCAAACCGGCTCAGGGGCTACCTGCCCCTGCTCTGGTGCGAAACTGGACAAAGGGAAGTGGGTGTAGCCGCCCACTCCCCTGACCCTCCCATAGGTGGGGGTCATAGAGCTAGTCCCTCCCTTCTTTACAGTATAAGATAGGGAGCCCTTGAACTTGTAAGTTAGATATCCCTGGACGACGCTCTGAAGAAGAATCCTGGCCCTTCAACATTCCACTACCTTTGGAAGACAGAAGAATCTCCCTTGGAGTCAAGGAGTGACTCCCCTGCTTGGCAGGCACCAAAAACTACAACGACGGTCGCAAACTACGCCGCTCCTGCCGGAGTCCGAAGTCCCTGCAGCCCAAGAAGTAGATTTCCTGACTTCTCCAAGGGCATCGTGAGTCCCCAGCGAAGCTGAGGCAAGTGGACCCCAAGAGTAACAAGAAACCGCGACCCCTGGGTACCGTGCACTATTGTCAAGTGCAACCCCTTCACAACGTTCCACGAACTTGTGCTTTGGACCACGTGTGGTCCCAGCCTCCAGCAGGAGTCCCTCCTAAGATCAGTGGCCTACACCGTCCCGAGTGACCGTGGGCCCCTGTGAGTGAATCCTCCTGAGGCATCTTCGTGATCCCTTGCCAGCCGGCTTGTGGGTCCCCAGAAGACTTCCAAAGAAACCAAAGGGCTCCCCTGGTTGCTCCAGGCCTGCCCTGACTTACCCTTTCTGGGTGAGTCCCTCAGACCTTGCTGGTCTGCGCCATTGCCTTTTCACACTTTGCACGAGACTTGCTGTTACCAAGGCCTGTTGGCTCCAATCGAGTTGACGACACCATAGTAAGCTGCAGACATCGTGGGACACACTGAATCCAGCTCCTGGTCATCGTCGACGCCTCCTGGACCTCGTGGCTGAAGAGTCAAGGCAACCGTGAATGACCTGAATCCTGCGACGACGGTGGGCATTCATCTTCCTTGCCCGAGTCACTGACAAGTGACTTTGAACACTGTCCCCTCTGCTTTCAGGTCATCCTTCCACCGAATCCAGGCTTGGATTCCACCGGACACTTCTTCAAACCATCACAAGCAGCAAGTCTTCTTTGTTCGCCATTGAAAACGACGCCGCGACCCAACACCAAAGGACACCTGTGCACCCGGCTTCCCTGGGTGAGGTAACTCCAGCACTACGGTGCTCCTGTGGGTGTGGGCCCTAGAACTACTTACCCTGTAAGTGACTTGCTTGTAGGTTCACCAGAAGTATCCTAAAACTCTTATTCTCCCCGTGCGATTCTCGCACTGACTCGTACAGGGTTCGCGGCTGTGTTAGACACACCGCGTCCAACTCCCTAGTAAATCTACCAGTAACCGCGTCCTTCGACTCGTACTGACCGATCGGTGTGTTCGCCTCGAACACGCCAGGAGCCTGTAACATTGATAACTCAATCGCGTCCGCTTACATAGACTCGTACAGGGCTCGCACTAGTGTCTGAACACCGCGTCCGTCCCCTGTGGGTCTCCTACAACTACCTGGGTGGTTCTCTGGGGGTCCCTCGATTCTATGTACCCTAGACCCCGGTCTAGCCAAGATAAGATTGTGATATTTACTGTGCTAACTTATTTTGATAGCAATTGACTTGTACATATGTTCCTGGCTTCTAATCTCATAAAGAGATTAGTAGAGAGTGTTTATTAATAAATACATATATATTTGATATATATACCGGTGTGGTGTCTTTTCATTTGGTGATTCAAGAGATTGTGTGGTAAAACAAGCTGCTTTACATTCCTTCAAGACTTAGCCTGAAGGCTGCTCTCCACAGCTACCACTAGGATAGCTTTCTATAAAGGTTGTCTTAAACCTATCTACCATAAGAGTCGATTTGTACTGGTGCAAGGTGTCCACTTTAATTAGTGAACAGCATATACCAGGCCAACTTCTCACATTGGTGGGCAGCGTGTGGGATTCCAGCTTGCTATTGTTTTACCAGAAAATCTCTATTTGAATTACTAACTGAAAACCACTATAAGTACTTAAGGTACATATAAAGTCAAGCTTAGTATCAATAAGTTCTACTGAACTTAGAGCTGTGTGCCAAGGGATAGCACACCCTTTCTACTGCTCAAGCTAGGATCAGTAGGCCACAAACTAGTGTAGGTAGTACAACACTGCACAACACTAGAATGTCCTTAAAAGGTGGAGCCAGTGGGTCCACCCAGCCTCAGTATAAGGACATGGCTTTCTCTGACTTGAGAGCCATGTGTGTTGAAAGACACCTGAGGCTAGGACAGAGTCCCTCAACCCTACACCTGATAGATCTGCTGACAGCAGATGATCTTAGATTGGCTCTAGGAGCTAATGGATCTGAATCAGTGGGTGGGTCAATTACAGTGTCTGGGTCAGATGATGAAAATCAGAATGACCAGGTCTCTGTGATTGAAGGGCCAGGCTCCAAAGGGCCTGAAAAGGACAGAGGAATTCTCCCTAAGAGAACTGACAGAGTGGATGAGAGGCACAGGTCCCCTTCCAGGGAATCTGACCACTCCTATCACTCTGGCAGAGAATTTGTACATCAGAGGAACTCATACTTTCCCATAAGAGAGACCTCCTCTGAAAGAATGTGCAAACTACTCCAGTATGAGGAAGCACGAGTTGCCCTCAGAACCAAGCAGTTGGCACTGGATAGGGAAGCCCTGGAGATCCAGAGAGCTTCTAGAAGAGAGGGGTTAGAACCCTTTGGTGGCAGCAACAGTGTCCCTAGAGGCAGAGAATTTATTCCAGACCATAGGAACCTGAGCAAGGTTGTTCCTCCCTACCAGAGTGGGGATGATATCCACAAGTAGATAACTGCTATGGAGAGGGCCTGTAGAGTACAGCAGGTCCCCCAAAAGCAGTGGGCAGCAATCTTGTGGCTCTCCTTTTCAGATAAAGGTAGAGACAAGCTCCTCACTGTTAGAGAAGAGGATGCTGATGATTATGAAGTCCTGAAGAGTGCACTAATAGATGGGTTTGGCTTAACCACTGAGCAGTACAGGTTGAAGTTCAGAGACACCCAGAAGGCACAGACTCAGGACTGGACTGACTTTGTTGATTGTGCAACCAAGGCTCTGGAGGGTTGGCTAGTTGGCAGTAGGGTTACTGATTTCAAGGGATTGTATAATCTGATCATGAGAGAACAGATCCTTAATAATTGCCAGAACCAGTTGTTGCATCAGTACCTGGTGGACTCTGAGCTGACCTCTCCCCAAGAATTGGGAAAGAAGGCAGACAAATGGGTCAGAACCAGGGTGAGGCAGAAACCCCAGAACTAAGGGGGTGACACCAAGAAGCAAGATCATAAGGGCTCTGAGAAAGGTGGGGATAAGTCAAAAGACCAGAAGTCTTCACAAGGGCCCCAAAAATCTGCATCTGGTGGGGAGTCACAATCCAACAAGGGAAAAGGCCAAAAGAAGCCCTGGTGCAAATTCTGTAAACAGAAAGGGCACTGGACTTCTGATTGTAACAAGTCCAAAGACCAAACCACCACCACTCCTGCCCCTAAGGCAACTGTTCCCCCTAGTTCAGCTACTGGTGGAGGTGGTACACAGACTAAGGGTTTAGTAGGGTTGACCCTGGGTTCTGAAGTGGACTCTGACCTAGTCAGAGTGCCCACTCAGGCAATGCTGATTTGTGAGGGAGACCTTAATATGTCCTTCCTAGTGAGCCCCAGTAATCTGGGCAAATACAAACAGCAGCCTGTAATAAATGGCAAACAGGCTTTGGCATTTAGGGACACAGGTGCTAGTGTCACCATGGTGGCAGAGGATCTTGTGGACCCTGGACAGATCATCCTGGGCGAAATGTACCAGGTGACCAATGCAAGCAACGTCCAGACCAACCATAGTCTGGCAGTTGTGAATTTCTCCTGGGGAGGGGTAACTGGCCTCAAGAAGGTTGTAGTCAGTGCAGACCTCCCTGTCGAATGTCTATTGGGCAATGATCTAGAGACTTCAGCCTGGTCTGAAGTAGAGTTATGGACTCATGCTGAGATGTTGGGCATCCCTGCAGAGGTATTTGCTGTGACCAGGTCACAAGCAAGAATGCATGACACTGAACCAGCTCTGGATCCTGGAATAATGGACCAGATGCTTCCCAAGAGGAGGAGCAGTAGGGTAAAGGCAGTGCCTTCCCCTCTGTCTCAGATCACAGACTCACCCCCAGAGGGAGGTGAAGCAGATCCTGAAGAAGGAACTGCCCCAGAGGGACTTGAGCCTGATCAGGTTGAGTTCTTGGGGGCAGGGGGCCCTTCTAGGGAAGATCTGAGTAAGGAGCAACAGTGCTGCCCCTCCCTTGAACCCCTCAGACAGCAGGCTGCTGCTGAGGCTGCTGGCAGTGCTAGTGGGTCCCATAAAATGTATTGGGATGAGGGACTCCTATATTCTGAGGGTAGAGACCCAGCCCCTGGAGCCACCAGGAGGTTGGTAATAACTCAGAAGTTTAGGGGGTTCCTCTTGACCTTAGCACATGATATCCCTTTAGCAGGACACTTGGGCCAAAACAAGACCTGGGACAGGCTTGTTCCACATTTTCATTGGCCACATATGTCAGAGGGCACAAAGGAGTTTTGTCGCTCCTGTGTCACTTGCCAAGCCAGTGGTAAGGCAGGTGGTACCACAAAGGCCCCCTGATACCACTACCTGTGGTGGGGGTACCCTTTGAAAGGGTAGGGATTGACATTGTTGGTCCCCTTGACCCTCAAACTGCATCTGGGCACAGATTTATCCTGGTGGTAGTGGATCATGCCACCAGGTACCCAGAGGCAATTCCCTGAGGACCACCACAGCCCCTGTGGTGGCAAGAGCCCTCATTGGAGTCTTCTCCAGAGTGGGTTTCCCAAAGGAGGTCATTTCTGACAGAGGTACCAACTTCATGTCAGGATATCTAAAAGCAATGTGGAAGGAGTGTGGTGTAACTTACAAGTTCACCACCCCTATCACCCACAATGCAATGGTTTAGTTGAACGCTTCAACAAAACCTTGAAAGGAATGATTAAAGGACTCCCAGAGAAGCTTAGGCGGAAATGGGACCTTCTTCTTCCTTGCCTGTTGTTTGCATACAGAGAGGTTCCACAGAAGGGGGTTGGTTACAGCCCATTTGAGCTTCTGTTTGGGCATCCTGTGAGAGGTCCACTGTGTTTGGTAAAAGAGGGTTGGGAGTTACCTCTCAAACCCCCCAAACAAGATGTGATGGACTATGTACTTGGTCTCCGCTCCCGGATGGCAGAGTACATGAAAAAGGCAACCAAAAACCTGGAGGCCAGCCAAGAATTGCAAAAAGCTTGGCATGACCAAAAGGCTGTGCTGTATACCAGCCAGGACAGAAAGTGTGGGTGTTGGAGCCTGTGGCCCCAGCAGCCCTCCAGGACAAGTGGAGTGGCCCCCATACAATAGTTGAACAGAAGGGAGAAGTCACCTATCTGGTGAATCTTGGAACTCCCAGGAGCCCCCTGAGGGTGCTCCATGTCAACAGATTAAAGCCATATGTTGACAGGGCTGACATGGGCTTGCTCATGGCAACTGATGAGGACCAGGAGGAGGAGAGTGACCCTCTCCCTGACCTGCTCTCTCAGAACCCTGATGATGGGTCAGTAGATGGTGTTGCTTTGGCAAGCAGCCTCACTGACCATCAGCAAACTGAGTGCAGACAGGTTCTGCAACAGTTTAGACATATGTTTAGCCTGACCCCTAGTCAGACTTCCTGGTGCACCCATGAGGTGGACACTGGAGACAGTCTGCCTGTCAAGAATAAAATCTACAGGCAACCTGACCATGTCAGGGACTGTATCAGGACTGAAGTCCAGAAAATGTTGGAGCTAGGTGTAATTGAGCCTTCAGATAGCCCTTGGGCTAGCCCAGTAGTCCTGGTACCCAAGCCTCATACCCAGGGTGGTAAGAAAGAAATGAGGTTTTGTGTAGACTACAGAGGCCTCAATGCAGTCACTAGGACTGATGCCTATCCCATACCAAGGGCAGATGAGCTGATTGATACTTTGGCCTCAGCCAAGTATCTAAGCACATTTGACCTGACAGCTGGCTACTGGCAGATCAGATTAGCTGATGATGCAAAAGCCAAAACAGCATTTTCGACCCCTGGTGGGCACTACCACTTTGTGGTGATGCCCTTTGGATTGAAAAATGCACCTGCCACTTTTCAGAGGTTGGTGAATAAAGTTCTGGCAGGGATGGAAACTTATTGCTCAGCTTATCTAGATGATATTGCTGTCTTTAGTTCCTCCTGGCAGGATCACCTGGTCCACCTCAGGAATGTTTTGGAGGCTCTGCAGAAAGCAGGCCTCACTATCAAGGCCACCAAGTGCCAGATAGGGCAGAGTCAGGTTGTGTACCTGGGCCACCTTGTGGGTGGAGGCCAGGTTCAACCTTTACAGAGCAAAATCCAAACCATAATGGAATGGGTTGCTCCAACCACCCAGACACAGGTGAGAGCCTTCTTGGGCCTGACTGGGTACTATAGGAGGTTTGTCAAGGGATATGGATCTATAGTGCCCCCTTGAATGATCTGACCTCAAAGAAAATGCCAAAAAGGTTCAGTGGACAGCTAGCGGTCAAAAGGCATTTGAAGACCTAAAGCAGGCCATGTGCACCGCCCCCATCCTACAGAGTCCAGACTACACCAAAAAGTTCATTGTCCAAACAGATGCTTCTGAGCTGGGTGTGGGAGCTGTACTGTCTCAACTGAATGATGAAGGTCAAGACCAGCCAGTAGCTTTCATTAGCAGAAGGCTGACCCCTAGAGAGAAACGTTGGTCAGCTATAGAGAGGGAGGCCTTTGCTGTGGTGTGGGCCCTGAAGAAGCTGAGGCCATACTTGTTTGGCACTCACTTCATAGTTCAGACTGACCACAAGCCCCTCCTATGGCTTAAGCAGATGAAAGGTGAAAACCCAAAACTTTTGAGGTGGTCCATTTCCCTACAGGGGATGGACTATACAGTGGAACATAGGCCTGGGACCCAACATGCCAATGCAGATGGACTCTCAAGGTATTCCCACTTTGAACACGAAGACTCAACTGGTCAAGGTTAGTTTAGTGTCCCTGCGTTTGGGGGGGTTGTGTAGGAGAGTAGGATCTGCCTCTTATGTTGCCCCCACTTTTTTCTGATGTTACACTGGTTTCTGGCTATAGTCAGGCTGGATCCCTGCCAATCAGGGCCCCAGCCTCTCTGTTCTCTCTAAACGATTTGGAGTGCACTCTAGGTGCACTAGTGAATGGATGCTGTGGTGCCTTATGAGTCCCTAGTATATGGTACCTTAGGTGCCAAGGGCATAGGTACTTCACAGGCCTACCAGGGGCTGAAGCATGTATTATGCCACCCCTGGGAAGCAGACTAAATCTGACACCACAGGCCTGCTACTTCAGCCTGGGTGAGGTGGTGCTAGCACTCCTCGCTGAGATATAGGTTCCCTATATCTCTCACACACACACATATAACCCTATCAGTCACCCCTAAGGCAGGCCCTATCAATCCTGAGGGCAGGGTGCTTGGCTTCTATGTGAGGGGGTGCCTCTGCCTGAGCAGGGCCCCTCTGCAGCTCTCAGAGTCCAGTCTCTGGTGCTGTTTGTGGATGCGGTTAAACCATATACTTTTAAGTGCATTATATCCTAGCGGTAAAATGCTAACTTTGGAATGGCTGCATCGAAACATGTCGTGTTTGGTGTCAAACACCTTGGAATACTACCCCCCCCCGCCAGTCCTGGCGGCGGGGGTAGCATTCCACCCTTCTAGAGGGATAGACATGTACCCACTGTGGAAACACGGTAGAATCCTGAAGAGCCCTGGCATCACAAAATGGATGCCACCAGTCACAGACACGGGGCTGCCCTCCTGCTGATGACCGAAACTCACAGTGGAGGGAGCCCAACATAAGGTATCCTGTCACGGGGAGGTGTAACCACCTCCCAGACAGGGTTTAGTGTATTGGGACTGGGTGGGTGCACTCTTAGAGTGCTTTGAAGTCCTGCACTGGGGGAGCAGAAGGCTCCTCTGTGCATATGCCAGTTCAAACCGGCTCAGGGGCTACCTGCCCCTGCTCTGGCATGAAACTGGACAAAGGGAAGTGGGTGTAGCCGCCCACTCCCCTGACCCTCCCATAGGTGGGGTCATAGAGCTAGTCCCTCCCTTCTTTACAGTATAAGATAGGGAGCCCTTGAACTTGTAAGTTAGATATCCCTGGATGACGCTCTGAAGAAGAATCCTGGCCCTTCGACGTTCCACTACCTTTGGAAGACAGAAGAATCTCCCTTGGAGTCAAGGAGTGACTCCCCTGCTTGGCAGGCACCAAAAACTACAATGACGGTTGCAAACTATGCCGCTCCCGCCGGAGTCCGAAGTCCCTGCAGCCCAAGAAGTAGATTTCCTGACTTCTCCAAGGCCATCATGAGTCCCCAGCTAAGCTGAGGCAAGTGGGCCCCAAGAGTAACGAGGAACCGCGACCCCTGGGTACCGTGCACTATTGTCGAGTGCAACCCCTTCACAACGTTCCATGAACTTGTGCTTTGGACCACGTGTGGTCCCAGCCTCCAGCAGGAACCCCTCCTAAGATCAGCGGCCTACACCGTCCCGAGTGACCGTGGGCCCCTGTGAGTGAATCCTCCCAAGGCGTCTTTGCAATCCCTTGCCAGCCGGCTTGTGGGTCCCCAGAAGACTTCCTAAAGAAACCAAAGGGCTCCCCTGGTTGCTCCAGGCCTGCCCTGACTTACCCTTGCTGGGTGAGTCCCTCAGACCTTGCTGGTCTGCGCCATTGCCTTTTCACACTTTGCACGAGACTTGCTGTTACCAAGGCCTGTTGGCTCCAATCGAGTTGCCGACACCATAGTAAGCTGCAGACATCGTGGGACACGCCGAATCCAGCTCCTGGTTATCGTCGACGCCTCCTGGACCTCGTGGCTGAAGAGTCAAGGCAACTGTGAACGACCTGAATCCTGCGACGACGGTGGGCATTCATCTTCCTTGCCCCGAGTCACTACCAAGTGACTTTGAACACTGTCCCCTCTGCTTTCAGGTCATCCTTCCACCAAATCCAGGCTTGGATTCCACCGGACACTTCTTCAAACCATCACAAGCAGCAAGTCTTCTTTGTTCGCCATTGAAAACGACGCCGCGACCCGACACCAAAGGACACCTGTGCACCCGGCTTCCCTGGGTGAGGTAACTCCAGCACTACGGTGCTCCTATGGGTGTGGGCCCTAGAACTACTTACCCTGTAAGTGACTTGCTTGTAGGTTCACCAGAAGTATCCTAAAACTCTTATTCTCCCCGTGCGATTCTCGCACTGACTCGTACAGGGTTCGCGGCTGTGTTAGACACACCGCGTCCAACTCCCTAGTAAATCTACCAGTAACCGCGTCCTTCGACTCCTACTGACCAATCGGTGTGTTCGCCTCGAACACGCCAGGGGCCTGTAACATTGATTACTCAATCGCGTCCGCTTACATAGACTCGTACAGGGCTTGCACTTGTGTCTGAACACCGCGTCCGTCCCCTGTGGGTCTCCTACAACTACCTGGGTGGTTCTCTGGGGGTCCCTTGATTCTATGTACCCTAGACCCCGGTCTAGCCAAGATAAGATTGTGATATTTACTGTGCTAACTTATTTTGATAACAATTGACTTGTACATATGTTCCTGGCTTCTAATCTCATAAAGAGATTAGTAGAGAGTGTTTATTAATAAATACATATATATTTGATATATATACCGGTGTGGTGTCTTTTTATTTGGTGATTCAAGAGATTTTGTGGTAAAACAAGCTGCTTTACATTTCTTCAAGACTTAGCCTGAAGGCTGCTCTCCACAGCTACCACTAGGATAGCTTTCTATAAAGGTTGTCTTAAACCTATCTACCATAAGAGTCGATTTGTACTGGTGCAAGGTGTCCACTTTAATTAGTGAACAGCATATACCAGGCCAACTTCTCACAACTATAATTAGCTACTCACCAAGCCCCAAGACCTCAACACCTAGCAGGTCCAGCAGGTCCTGCTCCCAGTCCAAGATGTCTGACCACCGGTGAGTCAGCTGGTTATGGGTGCGCCGGACCCCAGAGCAGCGAAACACTGCTCGTCGCACCCTTGCCCACCGGCGGAGATGCTCCTGGGTAGCATGGCCGGAGCCGGGCCTGCTGCCAAGGTTTTAAGGGGAGGTGGCGCTGTCCACCTCCACCTTGGTGAAAAGGGCCCCAGGCTGCACTCCTTCCGGGCACTGTCTGCCGCAAGGAAGGCGGCTCTTGGGTGCAGGCACCTTGCCCTTCCTCTTACTACTAGAGGTAGCCTTAGCCATCGTTCTGGGTGGGCGGGAGGCGGAAAAGAAAATTTAGGAGTAAAAAATAAAGTGAGGAGAAGAAGTAGGAAAGTAAAAAAGCAAATAATATAAAACAGTAAAAAAAAGTCAAAACGCAGTAAAAGTAGAAATAAAACGCAAAAATTTACACTTAGGGAGAGAGAGGGATAGATAATAAATAAAAAAGATCAGAAAAACAGTGTAAAAAACAAAGGATTGAAAAGATTAGAGAGGGATGAAAAACAGGTCCCAGAACCATGCAAAGACTAGGAAAACAAGATGGGCGTGCCCATTGGCGACCGCGTGGTGAAGTTTGCGCGATATTTCCCCCCGAACACGCAATCAGTGTTGCAGAACGTCAAAAACATCTCGCGAGTGGATAGCAATGCCGCTTTCATTGGCTGGCAGAATCTCGTTGATGAAAATGGTGGTTTTACCCAAGCTACTCTATTTTTTTGATCACCTTACCAAACCATCCGGGATGCCCATTATTTCGAGCATTAAAAACACAACTCATCAGACTGGCATGGGGAGAAAAACAACCCCGCATAAACTGGCAGACACTAATGCTTCCATTTTCCCGAGGCGGCTTTGAAGCGCCTGATATGGAGCTATGCTTTCTCTGTGCACAAGCACATCATGCAATATACTGGCACTTCCCCCCATCCTTCATGCCTCACCTCGCCATCGAGCAGGGCTATATGGCACTGCTGCCACCGGAGGCTTACTTGGGGTCGGATGTGCCGTTGGGAGGTACCTTGCATTCCACAGTGGAGTGTACAAACCGAGCTTGGAAGCGGCTGATCAACAAAGTGGGATGCTCCTTCCCATACTCTCCATGGATCCCCCTGCAGTTTCTGAGATGGGCACCGGTCACTCATGAAACTGCTTGCAGAAACATGCTAAAGATAAGAAATCTGCACACAATTGGCGACCTCTACCAGAAGGGAACATTCAAAGATAGACAAACATTATTAGGGGAAGGAGACACAACACCACTAGAGGTTTTTCTCTACATTAGACTCAGGCATGAGTTGAAGGCAAATACTCCCATGTTCCCGCAGGAACCTGAGACCTGCGACACACTACACACGCTGTACCAAATGAAAGATGCATCTCATGCGGTGTCCCGGCTTTATCGAGCCGCTTCTTTGGAACGTCCATATACACAACAGGCTGCAAGAAGTGGATGGGAGGCTGATTTAAGTATGAAAATAACAGACAAGCAATGGGAATACTGTTGCAGACAAACGGGGGCTATCACGGCAAGTAGCCGGTTACAAATCATTCATTTCAAATTCATACAAAGAGCGTATTACACGCCAGAGCGCCTACATAGGTACAAGTTGAGGGAAGATGGTCGCTGTGATAGATGTTGCCAAGGGGGCGCTGGTTTCCTGCATTTATCATGGCAGTGTGAATCGGTACAGAAATACTGGAGAGACGTGATAGAAGCGATATCTGAGATGGTAGCAGCCGTGTTCCCATATCACCCATTGTCGCGATATTGGGGTATACAGAAGAGCTTCCTCCACTGCACAGAAAGCTTATAGCGTTAGGCCTGCTGCTGGCAAAGAGGCGAGAGGCCTGCCGATGGGGACGGGGGCGCGCCCCTAAATTTAAGGAATGGCTGAATGACTTGAGATACAGCAAGGAACAGCTTATCACGTACGCTGAGCTACTGCTGCCTTCTTCTCGGCCCAGGGACATATGGGATCCACTGCTCGCATACTTGCGCGCACGCGAATAATGATAAATACATTAGCCAATCACTGAAGGTTGTAGGGGACTCGCCACTGATCATATCGGATGTTGCGGACCATACTTGAAAAGGGGGGAGTGAGGAATTTAATATGTCATCACTATGTAAAAGAAATGCATCCAAATAAAGGCGGGAGAAGGAGTGACAAAGGGCAAAGGAGGCAGACGGCATGCAGGTTACCTTATATCCTGGTGATATGGAGAATTTAATTTACCACTGTGTATCAGGACAAAATTGTGAACAGAAAATTGTAAAATTACGAGTAAGAATATGGGGGTACATGGGCTGAAACTATGTTATGTTGTATGGTGACTCTCATCTTTATGTACAAGAACTGTAACTGAGTAATGTACCGCTGAATTTCCTACTGTTCTGAAAATACAAAAATAAAGGTTTAAAAAAAAAAAAAACATCTCGTAGCATGCGTGAGCATGCAGAACAAGCAACTCTGCATGCTCGCATAACTCCGCGTAGCGTTGCAGAGTTTTTTTGCCGCTTCGCGTAGGCTCACGTAGCGCGGCTACGCGAACTCCGCCTGGGGTTAATAATTACCTTACGCTGGCTACACCTCTACGCTCATTTTGTGTGACTCTAATACACAGGCTCTCCACTCTATAACTCAGTCTCCACTAGGAAAATTTTGAAGGCATTTGCCGACATGAGCTGTTTCTGCCGCAATGGAAAATCTGACCTCAAATGCAGGGCTAAACGCAGCCTCTTCTCATATCTCACATGCAATGTTATCTCAAACCCAGGTCAGTAAACCACAAGTTAAGAGGCTTAAAAAGGACCCACCCTTGCCGACAAAGTCTGTACCTGCAGCCTCTCTTGACCTTTTATTGGAAGAGATTAGCGCTCTGCGCCCTTTTATGGAGGACACTAACGTTAAATTGCAAACTCTCACTGATAGATGGTCACTCATGGAGGAACGTTTGTCTTCGGTGGAACAATAAATCCTGCACTTCAATGACACATCTCTTAAAGTGAACTCCTTACAGATACAGGTTTCTTCTTTACAGAGACAGGTCGAAGACCTTGAAAATCGCAATCGACAGAATAACCTACGCATTTATGGCCTTCCCAAAGGTAGGGAAGGGGCAGGCTCTATGGGGCCAATTCACAGAACTAATCTGAGACAAAATCCTAAACTTACTACTTCTGGTATTCACAGAAGGCACTTAGGATTTTTGGTATTCACCAAAATCACTTATGACTCCTAACTTTACGTCCGTAGTCGGGCCGGAATCTGCGCACCCGGACCGTCCTCTGCGCACCCAGACCGTACTCTCCGCACCCGGACCGTACTCTCCGGCAAGGGCCGTACTCTCCGGCTCAAGCCGCAATCTCTGGCTCGGGACGGATAAAGTGTAATCAATGGGCTGGAATGCAATTTTTACAAAAAGGAACATTAGGAATGTGTGATAAATGGTAGAGGAGGTCATGAAAAATAGTCTGGGCAGGGAAAAGGGTATGGCCAGACACTACATCATAGTCCAGAAAGGTTTGCTCCTCTGTATCATGGTACATGCAGTGCACAATTTGCTCTCCTCTCAGTGTTGACTGCGGTGTGAACATTACAGTCAACACTAAGGGAGCTTTTGCCAGGACTTTTTCCTCTTTTATCAAACGGAAGACATTCCTTTTCATACTGTTTGGGACTGTTTTGCATTTAAAGCCTCAGCCTGAGATTTTATAATAAATTTCATTTTTAAAAAGAGGCGTTTATCTCAATCGCAGTCTAAACTAATTCTTAATTAAATAAAACTTTTAGAACATTCTTACTATACATCCCATTCTCAACAAGCTCTAAATCAGCTAATTAAAACCAAACTTAATTTTAATAAAGTATCCACTGATAACGCTCCTTCTTATCTTCTTAAATCTAGTGCTAAGTATTATGGAGGTCAAAATAATCTAGAAAGCTACTAGCTAACTATCTGAAAATTGAACAAAATAAATTATTCATTGAATCAATAACTGATGACAATGGCTCCTCTCACCACCAAGATCAAGATATTCTAACTCGATTCCAACAATTTTATACAATCCTATACACACCGGAGTATTTACCCTCTGATCCTGCAATCTTAAGTTATCTAACATCTATTTCAAAACCGGCTTATTCTCAAGTGGACTTTGGCTCCCTTGAGATGGATATTACTCCAACAGAACTTCAACTCTCATTGTTTTCCCTTAAAAAAGACAAAGCTCCAGGGCCTGATGGTTTTATAGCTGAGTTTTATTCACACTTTTCCAAATTGCTTTTTCCTAAACTCTGTTTCTTAATTCCTTCTTTTCTTACTTCGGCTACCTCTTCTGGCTTGTTTCTGGATGCCTTCATCTGCCTAATTCCGAAAGTGGGCAAGGATCCACACTTTTGTAAAAATTATCGTCCCATCTCTTTAGTTAAAATAGATGATTACAAAAAATTCAAAGCATTGTGGCTAGAAGTGCTTCTCCCTGATCTTTGAGGCAAGGAACAATCTGGCTTTGTCAAGGGTAGATTTCTCTCTGACAATGCTTGTTAATTTTTTTATATTATTTCTAGATCTGCAAGCTTACCCGATTCTCTAGCTGCCATTGCGTTAGATGCAGAGAAGGCTTTTGATCGTGTTAATTGGTCTTTTCTATTTCAAACTTTAACATGGTTTGGTTTTGGGCCGAAATTTATGACTCTCATTTCTCTTCTTTATACTTCTCCTAAGGCAGCCATTTGTGCCAATGGTCTGACATGTTCTTTTTTTAACTTACACAGAGGGGTTCGTCAAGGTTGTCCCCTTTTCCCCTTTCTATTTAATTTAGCATTAGAACCATTTTTATCTTGTATCCACCAAAATGTTAACATTCATGGTTTCATCCATGGCTCACAACAGGTCAAATTGGCTGCCAACGCTGATGATATCTTAATATTTATATCTCAACCTCATTCTTCACTTGCTTCTTTCGCATCAGAAGTTGCTTCTTACTCATCTGTCTCGGGCTGTAAGATAAACACTGACAAATGCAAAATTCTACCCCTTAATAAATTCACTTTTTTCTTGACTTCTCTTCTTCCCATTTTACGTGGCAATCCAAACAACTTACATATCTTGGTCTTCACTTCTCTTCCTCCCTCTCATCTTCTATTTCAATCAATATGGACAATTGTATCCTGACAATCTCCTCTCTAACTAGTAGATGGCATCCCCTTTATCTGTCTTGGTGGGGCTTTCTTGACACCATTAAGATGATGCTGGTTCCTGTTATTCTTTTGACTCTTTCTAATATTCCCCTACATGTCACTCTTAAGCATTATAAGAAACTAAACTCATTACTGTCTGCTTTCCTTTGGAATAATAAGAAGCCTCGTATGTCTTTAGCTAAGCTGAAATAGCCTAAAGTTGAGGGTGGAGTACATTTCCTGATTTTTCTTTTGCGGAAATCTTATCATTGGATTGCACCCCCCTCATTATATACTCCGTTATGGGTTGATTTGTAACAAGCTTTTTTATCTCCATATTCTTTTTCAGAATTTCTGTCCTTCATACGAAAACCTCGAAAAATGTCCAACCCTATTATCAATAATACTTGCAGATTATTGTCTTCTGTAGTTCATTATTGTTCCACACATCTTGACTCCTTTCTTAACTCTACTATATGGAATAACCAATTTATTCAGATGAAGGAACATCCAATTTATTGGCATTCCTGGAGAATCAGAGGGTTGATTTGGGTTCAGCAATTATTCGACCAGGATTCATTCCTTACTTTTCCTTAAATCCAGGATCTCTTCAGTCTTCCGTCTACATTCCTAACCAAATTTCTTCTTTTACAGGGGGCTATAGTTCAATCATATAACTATTTCAAATCCATTTCACCTTCTGATACTTCATCACCCACACAATTAGCTGTTATTCTACCTATGTGTCCAAAGGCTTCCCTTATTTATTCACATTTACTTGAGGCTCCCACTTTGAGATCCAAGTCTAGGACTGAACTTACATGGGAGGAAGATCTTTCCACAACTCTACCTATACCCAACTGGAAATTAATCTGGATTAAAATCAGGAAGTCCTCTCATGCAGCTAGCACTACACAAACACTTTTTTAAAATTTACAACAGACTTTTTGTGACACCAGATACCTTCCATAAGATTAATCAAGATACTCCAAACACTTGTTGGACTTGTTCCGCACCACAAGCTGACTTGAAACGTTTACTTTTTACTTGTCCCCTAGTCTCTGCATTTTGGTTACAGGTTTGGCGTCAAATTAATATCATTTTCCAGAGCAAAGTCTCTTTCTCTATTTCCAAGGTATTTTTAGGTAGTGTATCCGAGGTGTGGGTCAATGCTCCGTTTAACATGCAGATACTAGATTTGTTATTAGCACTTGCTTTCCAACAAATAACTCATATTTGGAAGGACTTTACATAATTGTCTTTTAATGTGTGGTGGTATGCAGTTTGTCACAACCACTGATTAGATACTGCATATATGCACCCTTTGGGGCATATTCTCAAGGACTTATCGACGAGTTAGCGGCACTTTATCGCAGCCAAAGTGGCGATAGATATATCGCCTACAAAAGGTTTGGGAGGTACCCTAGTACTTGGAAAAGGGATGGGTATAGATACTGAAACAAACACAAAGTTCCCTTCTCCTTCTACTCTGAAAACATGAGGATTCGATCCTCTAATTGGATTAGTTAACTTAGTTATAGTAAGGCCATACACTGAGATATAATAAGACAAATTTTACCAGGTTGCTAAATTTACAGACAAAAATATATAAAATCATACATAGAATAATCAATTTCTAATCAAACACATGAATTCAAAGGAATGTATTATCAATATTTTATTCAAAAGATCATGTTCTTATACGATTGATATTGACAAAGTTAAAAACACATTTAAAATCATATATTCATCATATTTTTAAATAAAAGGTAAACAATATGTACAATAAATACATGAAGAACAACTGTCGACGCGGCGTTTCGGTGCTAAGGTGGATCGTCACCTTCTTCAGGACAATAGTTCAATATTTAAAAATCTGAATAGAATGTAAAAAACTTTATTTGAAAAACATTTTTTTTTAAACATTCCTTTGTTACATTATTCATGATTTATATTTAGCAACCTAGGAATAAGTCTGCATGGAAGAAAGTGTAGGCCAAAAATCCAATAGGCTTAAACTCATTAATTTAAAACACAGAAAGATTACTCAAACATAATAGTTTAATACACCGGGTCTCATTCATATTAATAGTAAACCCGTTACATACCTATTGATTTATATGGAAGCTCTTATATTTGCCTCCAATGAAGTTTTGGACGGGTTCCTCGTCTGGTTGTTACAGTCTCATAAGTGCCGGATGATACTATGAGGGAAGAGTATTCCATTAGGATCAGACCCTCTGAATATTGTCTCATTTCAAATATAGAACGGCCTGAATAAACTTACCCCTATAATTTTCTTTGGAGGGTCTTTGTTTAGTTTTCTCACCCTTCTATTTCTATGAATCCCTTCAAGGCGTAAATGGAATACCTACGGAAGTATGCATAAATATGCTATTTGGAATTATTTTAAAAAGTATATATATATCCCCAAGGTTTTCGCATTCTAAATACAGAGCCAACTTCACTTTAAATTGCTAAAAGATAAAAACCACTTTTTAATCGTGTGGCTTACCTTTATTGGTCACACTTCGATGGGATTATTCACAAATAACTTTTATATTGTCAGGTCCATCTTAACTCAAAATATAGATCTGAAAAGATTTTTTATAAAGAATCACTTATTACAGAGTATATTAAATGGAAAAGGGGTTTTCTGTTTTTATTATAGTCAGTATAAGTAAGTTAAATTTTACTTATCTCACCTCTAATTAAAATCTTGTTTATTAGATCCACCCACTTTTTCTTCTTTAGGGGTGCTGGTTCCAGTTAATTTTAGTTCTGGTCCAGATTTTATTCTACAGAGACAACATAAGAATGTATACTCAGCTATTGTTCAGACTTTCTAGATTTTAACTTGACCTATAACTGGCAATGTTATTTTATAGTCAAAGTTAAGTTAAGTACTCTGTTCTATACATAGAGCAGTATGCAAATTTATTTATTCTTCAAAGTTTGTATATCTAAAAAATGTATCTAAGTCTACCTTCATTCTGTTTAGAGAGATATAAAGATCAGAGTTAGCATTCCCTCAATGGTCCCACTTACCTGGTATGAAGTTAAAAGAACAAGCATCCGTCTTGCTGACCTGCCAAATTGAGTCTGAAAACAGTGTTGTTTTCAGGCTCCTTATATACTCCTTTTGATTGCCTAATTAGGCCCACCTGTCCGGTGAATGACATCACGTTGGAATAAGTGCACTGAATTACCACTCAACCAGGGCGGCCATTTTGAAATGTGTTCTCGCCTCATGTTAATGAATTATAACTGCCCATTTGTTTAATTTTATACTAAAATGCCCATGTCATGCTAAATCTCCTCCTCTTATATTCATTTGTACTACCTCAATAATGCACACACATTTGGTACTGAGCCTTGCATCTTTCATGGCAGAGTCATACCATTGTACAGGCCTCATCGCAGACTGCATCCCCTTTCAGCTCTGGGGCCACTAACTCTGTGCCACATAATGCATGGACACTCTCAGGTAGAACTTTGGTGGCGTCTGAGTCCATGGCCTGGGGTTGTCTTCATCATCATGTAGCTGATAATGACTTTGAATAAAAAATGGGTCGGTAGCATTCATCTCCTCCATATTGCCTGTTTCTGCTTGGTTATGCCCTGGAAGAACACCTTCCACTGTCCCCCGAAACACTGCGCGACATTCACCTTCGACACCGACGAGGACCCGCTCAGCTCCCGTGGCCCTACCTCAGTGCCCCGCAAGTCACCGTCCTGTGTCGGTGTGACTGTGCCGGCCGCTGTGCATCCGGGGCCACCAACTCTGTGCAGCACAAGTCATGGACCCTTGCTGTTTGAACTTTGAACTTCTGATTGTCCGATCACTGTTGTAGTTGTTGCCAGCACCACCCACTCCCTAAGGGCTGGCTTACACTGACCCCACAGCCATCCAGCACAGGCGTCACTGGACATGTGGCCCTGGCAATAGAAGGGGCCAGGCGCACGTGCCCGTAGCCAGTTCCACAAACCATCTAAGTGTGTCCGTGTGGTCATTATGTATGCATGAGGGCCCCGGGACCTACCACATGATAATGTGCTGTGTAGAGCGGACGCAACCATGTCACCTCTGGCAGTGGGGATGACCTGGGACATGTGGCTGTGTCGTACCCCCCTGTCAGCGTAAGCGTAGTGGGCTGACGTACGACAGTCCAGCGTAGGGGTGTGGATAATCAGCCCTGGACCCTGGGCGTTGCTAAGTGTTGGCCTTGCCAAGGAAGTGACTAATGCGTGTGTCACTATTGTAGTGTCGGCGCAACACGTCCCGCAATGGACAATGTTGCGATGTAGCATGCCCCTGGAGTGCGGCCTCGGCCGAAGGGAAAAATGAAGGAGCGCAACCCCGCCCAGGGTCCGGGATCATACATGACAACTGTTGTGTGTGTCGCTATCCCCGCAGCATAGGCCAAAGGTCTACCCTCAACCGCATCACGAGTTCAGCCAGCCATGAACTCTACATCTGTGTCCGCCCTATCCTTACCATAGGCCTACACACACGTGGCCACCCACCTTCGACGCACAACATCACAGTGTCGTTGTCAGGCTTGTGGACATGCGCAGACAGGCATAACAATGGTGTGCCGTCGACGTGCAAGTGATGCAACCGCGCTGTGCACACTAGTAAATTTGCACGGGGGAGGGAGGGGCAGCAGTGAGGCTACGTAATACACATTGATGCTGCTCATTTGCTACAAGCAGTACCTGTCAAACGGGAATCATTAAGTCACACATATCACACACCAATGAACTAGTGAGCCTGCCAACACACCATGCAGAACCAACTTTTGACTCATGTCTCTATGCACTGTCACAGGTGATCAAGGATATGCACTCTGCCCTTGGATGATGACACCTCTCCGAGCCCCGAACACACAGGCCCAGAGGCAGTACAATGCGGCCCACATACGCACCAGGGGCATCGTGGAATGCGCATCTTGAAGTCACGTTTCAGGTGCCTGGACATCACAGGTGGAAGGCTCCTGTACAGACCAGGCATCGTGTGCAAGATGATCGTTGCCTGTTCTGTGTTGCACAACATATGTGTGCGCACCAATGCCCCATGGCTATGTGCCTGATGCACCGGACGATGATGAGGAGGATGAGGCAGGTGGGCCACACCCCACTGCAGCAGCAGCAGGACTAGCCCGTAGGAACACCATCATTGACAATTTCTTCACATGAGCACGTCACATTGTCACAGTCACCAGCAATCATGGAACAGTACAAAATGACCACAGGCACAGCATGTGCAAATAAATGCATTACAACACACATTCCCTGTGTGCAAGTTACTCCTCTGTACAAGCACATCGCTCTGACAGGTGTAAGTGCAACATGTAGTGCTAACAATCTCTCTAATTGGAAATGGATGGTAGGTGTGTCACCTCTGTACAGAGAGGCTGTTTGGGTGTCACATATTCGAAATGCCATTTCTGTGTGTCAAAGATAGTACAGTATCCCACTCATCAGCGTGTCACATGTATCCAAACTCATTACATATAGGCTGCCATTTGTGACCTACAATTGTCAACAGGGATACTTTTGGGGGCAAATATGTACCACCTTGATGCAGGGATGCACCCTGTGAAACATGTCACACAACATGTGCTAAATGGACGAAAGGGGGAATCACTGCCCCTACATTCGGCCATGGTTTCATACTTGATCATTCATCGACATGTCACACCTGTGTGTATCAGGATGTATCATTCACGTTCAGTGGCGTGTTGAGGCTATCTCAGTACTGGGCCATGCAGACAACACTTAGCAATGTTGCCCCGTGGAGGGCCAGCCTGTGTCCTTTGGGATTGACAAGTTACTCGGAAGGGGAAGAGTCCAGTCCGCAGGCCGATTGCTGTGTCATTGTTGAGCATACAAGTGATGGCAGTCCATGTCGAGGTCCAAGGTTAGTGTCGCAGAGTGTGTCGGGGGACAGTGGAAGGTGTTATTCCAGGGCATGATGCTGAGGGCAGACCCAAGCAGTAACAAGCCATGTGGCAGAGATGAATGCTACTGCTTCCTCCTTACCACTATGGCAGATTCCTCCTCATCTTCGTCCTCTGATGTTTCATGTGCCTCACATGTGGGCGTTGGTGTTTTGTTTGCAGCACTGTGTGACACTGACACATCAGGGGCCAGAGATGTGGATGTTGTAGTGGCAGCATCATTAACGGCACAATGTCCCATGATGAGGGGCTTCTGCAGGGCATGGAAGATCACAACGACAGCTTTCTCGTGTGCAGCCGTGTTAGCCATTGTTTGCGCCTGCATCCGCTCCATGTTCACCATGACCCTCCTTATGTTTCCCAAATCACCGATGACATCGCTGTAGCCACTCTGACTGGACAGTTGTTGTTGTCTCCGAGGATGGGACTTAGACACCCACGTATTGCATCTAGTTTGGCTGCCATGAGGTTGAACCCCACCTGCACCTGTTCAGCCAGCTCCTTCTGGCAGTCTGAGACACGGCGTTGGAACGCCATGTGTTCTTTGGTGAGGTGCTGGGAGCCAGACGTGGTGGTGGGTGCTTCGTACTGTGTGGTCTGTGCAGGGGTGGGATCACCTCAATGGTGCTGGGCTGCCCTGCTACTGGAGGTGGGGTGCGGTGGTTGTCCATGAACCGTTGGTGTACGTCGTAGTCGATGTCCTGGTGGTCATCTCCATCACCACTGACGTGTTGTAGGGTCTGCTCTGCAGGAGGTGTTGATTGTCCCTCTGCAATGTGAAGGGGAGATGCAGTTTAACATTGTGTTCCATGTATGTTGACGCATTGGCGGAGTTTACATACAGGCTGCATGACAATGTACATTGTGACTGTTTGTGAGGAGATGCCTATTTGATGCGGGACAGTGGACATTTGTGCTACATCACGGATGTGTGCTTGTACCCGTACATTGTCATATCACAGTTTCCTGCTATGCCAGGTGTGATTGGCCATTTGCTACACATATGCGGCAGCAGTTGTGTCCTGTGTTCTGTTGTGGAAGTGTTGCAGTTTGTACCACATTGTCATCAGTGTTGAGGTGCTCTTATTCTTATGTGTGTGTGCTGCATTGTGGGTTAGTCGCACCTGCAGCTCTGATTTGGCTGCCCCTTCTCCCTTTCAGGCACTGTGCCTTTGACTTCTGTGCTTCTACAGTGCTGAGATGTTGCGGGCTTGGGTAAATTGGGCTCTTGGTCGAGTTGTGACTCTTGGGCATGGTTTGTCCGCAGATGTGCTCTACTTATTTGTGCATGTGTGCCATTGTGCCCATCTCCCCCGTCCCCCCAGTCCCTGGTCGGTACTCACCCTGTTGATGTTGTGTCAGGTCATGTTGAGCAGTGTCCGGATCCACTTCTCCTGGCACCGTGTCCCGACTGATGACTGTAGCCACCATTTTCTCCATGTAATCCAGCTCCTGGTGTGCCGCTGGACCCCCACCTCCAAGCTGCGTTGCTGCTTTCATGTTGGCATCGAGTTTCTTTGTGTTTTTGCCCTGCACATCATTCCAGCGCCTCTTGTCCTCTTCCATTGTCCTCCTCAACTCTACAACTGCATTCACATGGTCCAAGATAGTCTGCCATGTTTGCGTCTTTGTTGCCAATGACACGTTGGAGGTGACGAGTCAAAAAGAAAGGGGGGGAAGGAGAAAGAGGGACAAAGCTAGGTCCACCCTCCTAATGCGGTCTCGAGGGAGAATTACTAGGTCTACTGACCGAGTGGTTATCATACAAAGTTCCAGTTGGAACCCTCTCACCCCGATTGAGACCATGAGGCACATTGTTGCTTAAATTATAATACTACGGGACTATTATGTACCCATACTATGTGACAAATGTGTACCGTATGTGTTACTAACAATTGTCTTATTTTGCAGCATTTAGTTGTTTTCACTTAAATCACTGTAGGTCACTTTGGAGTGGTACACACAGGGCGGGACCCTGTGCTGTCCTGAAGAAGAGCTGTGGGGAAGCTCGAAACATGTTGACGTCTACTAGGGACCCCTAACGCATTCGGATAGGCCCACTAGACACTCACCCCGGTTTTAATAGACCAACTAGGAGCCCGAATAAAGTTTTTTCTGCCCACTAGCTAGGTACTTTTTAATAAACTCCACTCCACCACACCACTGCACCACACATAGCTTCTCACGATTAGTGCTCCTACGTCTCATCGCAAGTCGTAGCACGCCTCAGCCCGTAGCGGGTTGAGATGGCCCCAATGATGAAGCATGTCACCATGGGGAAACCCTGGTGAGTGAGGGGACTCAAGAAAGGAAATTTTTCCTTCCTTAAGATTTTTAAGCTCGCATTGAGTGAAAATCTACATCCCAGCTAGGTCCCTATCCGGTCACACCGGATTTGTAGGTCTACGTTGGAGGTGACGGACAGTTGTTGGTGGTGTTCTGTCACCTCCGTGACGATGATCCTGTTTTCCTGCGGACTGAACCCCGTCTTCCTCTTCCTCTTCTCCTTGGCCTTCCCCGACCCCGGGCTATCTTGCTGGTCATCTGGGGGGCTTGTGGGGATCGCGTTGTCCTCGGCACTCGGTCTGGGTGCATCCATGGTGTTACGCAGTTTGATTTCTTTTGTTTGTGTTTATCGGTGATTATATGGTGCATTTTCCCGCATGACGCTTGGGGATAGCAGGCCTGTCGCTGGTTACCGCTGATTTTGACTAGCGATTTGGGGCATCGCACCTTTTTTCACGTTTGTGTTTCGCATTGTTTCGGCGTTGCGTTAATTTTAACGCGGTCATTTGACGCGTTATCGTGGGACTATCGCATGGTGCCGCCGGGTTGTGAATGCTACGTTAACACAGTGTTATTTTCCCGCGATAGACTGCGATGTGCAAAGTTGCTTTAAGCTAATTTGGCGATGATTATCACACGTTCTTGTGAATATCCCCCTTTATCTCTTGTTTTAAATCAAAAGGCCCTTTGGACACCAGTCAAAATACTGTTCTAAGCAAGTAGATATACAACTTTCATATGCCTGCCCTAGAATACAACCAGTGCCACACAACAATGATAATAATAATAAACTAATGATTGTTAGCAAATTTATGTTTGTGAATAAATTGCCCAAGCCAATGAATCAATGCCAGCGTATATCCCACATCGTGGTCTTTGGGCACTTAGACTTCATGTAATGTGTTCTATGCTGTCTCCTAAAAAGCCATATTACCACCTAGTTAAACAGGTTAATTATTTCCGTAGCCCCTTCAATATTAAACAATTTACGTATAAGAGCGTGTGAATCTTTATATACCTAGAAAACAACTGGTCATACACGATAGCTACAAAATGTCACATTTAAGGTTTTGAGTTCAGATCTAATAAGAAGGACAAATCTTCTCTGGGGTAATCATCAGTAACCATACCTTTAGAAAGAAAGAGCTCATGGTGACAACAGTGTGTTTCTCATGTTCACTTTTGTGGCCAATTTCATTCTGCCTCTTCATAACAATAGTCCTGATAGAGTCAAAGATTGCTCCCCTTTCACAACACAACATTTTCATCTCTTATGGTGCTCCTTGCAATACTACTAAACCCATTCTTTATCTTGTGTATAATGACCTTGCATCTGTGACTCCTGAAGTCCCTCATCTCTTCCTTAAAATTGTTGTGCGCACTATAGCTGTTTTTTTGCTCCCTTGTACATGTTTTCTCTCTCGCATCTACTATTTTTATCTTAATGACAGCAGACAAGGGTTTTACATTACTCTTGATCTCTGCAATGCTTGTCGGGATTTGTTTATGAAAAGTTTTCTTGTCAATGCAGTCTTTCACCACATTTATCTGGTTGGGTTCCACTTTTTTCTTCTGTTGTAATGGGTGGCACAACTTAGGGGTTTACAAAATTCTCTAAAAAGATAATGAAATTACACTTGGAGCAGCATCATTTTGGCTCCACACTTTTATGTTTGACCAGGCCACATATATATTTACATATGGCCTCATGTATTCATGTCACTTAATATTATTAATGGGATGTGGTCTCAACATTTATACAAGTGTGCATACTAATGTTTTCCTTACAGTAACATCGAATTGCTGTTCCCATATATATCTGCATTTGTGAGGTTTGTATAATGTTGTTAACTCTTATACTATCATGTATTCATTTGAATAGTACACTGCATCTAGATTGTAACTGTAGATGTATCCATAATCATGCATTAAAACATGTACTAAAATGTTTGCCACGTTAACGTGACCAAAGGCCCAAAGGATTTGGATTTCTTAATGTTTAACGTTAAACGAGAAGCTTGCTTGGGGTGCAATGTTTTTCTTTCCTCTGAAGGTGAAATCGTTTGATCTCATGGATAGAGAAAGGCACATTGTGTGTTGAGATAGTGAGGTTCAGGAAAAGTACTTTTGGAAAGGATGAGAAGCCTTAACGAACAAAGGGAGGACTACTGTTCGTGCGGAATTGGGAGACTGGAGGAGTCCAAGTGTAGAGAAAAAAAACTTTTTAGGGGTTCACTGATGCACCTGGTCCTTAAACCAATAAAGAAGAGATTGGCACGGAAGCTGGAATTTCAAAATAACAAGTTTATTAACCTCACATGAGGGAGACTGCGTCAATACAGTACCCTCAGGCTACTGTATGAGACAGTCTATGGAGTACAAACACTCTGGGTCTTTTATGCCCAGTTTATAGCTGAGTTAGCATGTAGACTCAAAAAGAGGCGGTACAAGTATACACATGAATAGCTAGTTACATATAAGGATACATAAGAATCGCTTACTAAAGAGAGTGGGAGGGTTTACAATATTGCTGACATTAGTTAAAATAGCCTGACAGTTACTTCAAGAGCAGGTGCATTCTAGCAGCTAGGCCTTTCTGAGCATGTGCAGTGCTCTGGCTCAGTACTGAAGGAGTTAATTATAGTTCCTGACTCAAGTGAAATACAAGAGCAGGCAACAGTGAAGAGGGAGAAAGCACATGGCGAGCACATGGCTAACTAAAATGGCTGCCAAAAACAAAATGGCTTCAGCTGATGCTAACAGCGATTTCAGCTGATTTCTACAGATGGCCGTTTTAGCATTAGCTGAAGACAACCGCTATGAATTAATAGAAGCATGGAAGTTATCCTGCACATTTATCCTCATAAATCCATTAATATCCTGATCCATTGCTAAGTAGGCATTTACATTTTGAACATTGTTTAACTGGTGAGATACAAGTAGAAATACATGGGGAACAGAGTAGTGGGTCATAATGAACACACAGATAGCAGGAGAAAATAATGGCTATTATTACAAACAGAACTATCAATTTTTCCAACCCCAAGCAGAAAGTAAATCCCAAAACCATCCAGTCCAATTCTAAGTTTCAGGGCTCCTATGTATTTCAGTGACCATTTAATTCAGCTTCAGAATAGCCAACAGCACATATCTAATATAATATCTTAAATAAAAAACATGTTTTAATAGACCTTTCCAGTGTTCTTTTTATGAGGGCTAGAGTACCAATTGATATGCTCAGGAGGAGGGCAGAGTAGTATTTATCAATTGTTCAAAAAAACGTTTCTCTTGCAGAATAAACATTCCTAATGCAAATATTAAAGCATCTAGACATATTGTCACAAAAATAATCTTCGTGTTGGGGGACCAGGAGGACCAAACGGGGCCATGGGAATTAGGACGAGGAGCCGCAAAGGGCTGCTCCTCCTCAAAAATAGGACGACCAAAGGAATACATTGCTAAAAAAAAGTACTTTAAAGAATAGAAGCCGATGTACAACCAGCCAGAGGGGAGTCTTCTCCCTGTGTCCGTCTGAGCCTCACAGGCAGGCTCCTATCGTTCATTCTTTTCCAACGGTGGAGCTGCACAACTTGCAACTCAAGAAAACAATCACGGCCCAGTGTTAAGGGAAAAGGTTTCTTCTTTCAGGATAGGGCAATCAACCTCCGGGGCAAATGCCCTCAACGATCCTGTCCAGTGTCTCAGGCAGTGCACCAGTATTCTTCACTTTAATCTAACAGGCACCAAAGGCACAGCACCTGTACCCTGAACTCAAGTCCTTCCCTAACTCCTGTGTTGCTCCGCTGGCGCACTGCTCTTTTGTCGGGGCCAAAGATTGTACCCAGTATGCCCAGGCATCCCTTGATCAACAAACAGAGGTGCAGACTTGCGTTCACTTGAGGTCCAGGACTCAATGGCCTGATGCTGGGATATCTGAAGCAACCCTTGTTTCAAAGGGGGTCACCTCAAGCAAAAGCCTCCTTGCCGTCCTTGTCGGTCTGTGACTCTCTCAGCTGGGCATCAAAAACTGGATCCACGCAAAGAATTCTCCATCCTGATTTGTGACCCCGTCTTTCGTCCAAGACAGTAGCAGGGGTACACACTTCACGTCCCAGTGCTTCCGGACTTCTACCTTCACTGAGGTCCTAGTTGCCAGCAATGCCTGTGCTGGTTCCCTTTACCTTGACTCCAAGCTGGATCAGCGCTAACTCCCCAGGCTGAATCTGATGTCCGGGCCCCTCTGGCAATGGTTGTAGGGCAGCAGATATCTATTGATGGACAGAACAAAAAATCTTTAGACAAGGCATACAAATAATCTATCAACAGAGAGGATACTCTATTTCAGAATACCTCTTTTTAGTCTTGGGGCACCCCATACATTAGCAAGGCACCCAAGAACCACTTCATCATTCTGAGAGTAAAAAAATACCTGGACCTATTAGCGAGTACAAAAGGAACTTTTTGGTGAACTGACAAGAGTAAAACGTTACACTATTTGAAGCAGCCAAGGAAGTCTATGTTTATTTACTAAATTCTGAGGGAAAAAGAAAAACAATACGGACATACTCTAAATCCTTACATTTGTATATTCCTATATTATTCATCTGAAAAAACCTCAAGAAAGGGAATTTTTAGAACAAGCATTCTTTTGTGCTTCTTGTCTTAACAAGCTTGTGTTTCATAAGTTATAACCTTTCACTACTTGTACAGGACTGCAGACACTTCTAAAATGATTTTTCTTACGTAAAAACACCTACATTTTACGCTTAGGACCATGCTCTCATGTTATAGGCGCGGCGGGAAAATCTAAAACTGCTAATTTAACAGGGATCCTTATTACATAAATAACTATAGCATGGGAATAATATAAACAATAATGGTGTTATCACCTGAGAATTTTAGAACAAAAACTACCCACATATAGTTCCCCTTTAAAGGTCAAATAAGGGAACATCAATCTAGACTACTCATCCTTTCATAATTTCATCAGACAGGATGGGCAGTAACATGGCGTAATGTTTATTCATTTTATTAATGCTAACAATAATTTTATTACTGAATAGCCAATTAAACGTCTCATGGCCGTTCCTAGACAGCTTAGACAGGCTCAAGAGAGAGTGAGAAAAAGAGAGAGAGAGAGAGAGAGAGCACATAAAAAATGACAATGTATTACTTAATTGTAGTTACCCTTAATTTGCCCAGGAGCTAATCTCCCTAATCTCCTCCCCTCATTCGACAGTAGGTAACCTGAAACAGGTGACCTTCTGTCGACAATAGTTACTCCCATTTTTGGCAGCTGGGCACAAACAAACCTGTAGGAGGTAAATAGCACATTGAGCTAGCTAGAAATCATTAATAACCAACTATCAATTCCTTTAGCAATTGTACTAGTGTAACATGAGGGCGCATGAATGCAAACTGAATTTCATTGCCTCCTTATTGGAGCCCTTGCACAGTAATCTTTAAACTAAAAGCATTATTTCTATATACATGGCAGAGCTATGCTCTATACAGGGCCCACATACGTTACTGCCTTTCCTTCGCTTCTTATGATTGCGCAAAACCTGCCTGGTTTTTTGCCAAAAATAATAAGCAAAGCTTCTTTTTCTCTTTGCGCTGTCATCCCTTCCTTCAGAATCCTTGCCAAGGTCGAAGTGCCAAAGCAAACCTATTAGAAAAACCCCTTCTATGTGGGCATTTTGCTGGTCTGCTAAATACAGAACTCAACCTCTGCCCCTTAAACCTGCTGTCCCATTTCTGTGCAAGGCTATTTCCATGCGGTTTTCCAATTCAAAGTAACTCTGAAGAATTACAGCTGAAAAGCAGTCCTGTTCCGTGCCTGTGAGCTAATAATTTTAAAGGTACGATGCAGTTTTTGCTGTCTTATTTTATACTTATTTTTATTCGTGTGCAGTGTGTGATGTGCTTTCTAGCAGTTTAGAGGCCAGCTGCTTGTTCTGCAGTTGCATGTGTGTACTGCTGAAACCTGAGATCAGTTTGAAAACAGCCCTGGGTGCCAGGACTGCTTTTAAAAAGTAAATTGTGCCCAAACTCGACTTTGGTGGTAGGGGAACTTAAAAATGAATAACCTACAATGTTTTGGCATATTAGGGACCTCCAGGGTCTCCCCTAGATATCCCAGGGGTGGGGGGGTCAGAAATGTATAAGGTACACCCTTATAAAATAAGTTTTTATATGCCTGGGTAAAGTGAAATTTCACATTTCACTCCCCACATTGTGGTAAAGTGCTGCTCAAATTCAACTTTGATGCTAGGAGCTTATATATTTGTCACAGTAGGATTATTAGACATTTAAAAATGCAAAAACGATTTTAGTGCAATTATTTTTAATAAAAACATTTTTTTTCATATAGTCAATTTTTTTTGAATAATGATCACTAACCCTTTTGATGTTTCTACATATGAAAAGCAAGCCTCATTCCTTTCCTTTTGCCTTTAAATGCATGTATTTATAACACTAAGCACAGAAGCTGTACTGAAACATAAAATAGTTTGTGTCACTTTTTAAAGGGCAGTAATTATTTACCATCAGAACCACAGATATGCTTATTTAGAAAAGCAACAAGAAAGAAAATCCCTGCTTTTAATCCTTTCTATTTTATCCAAAATAATGAAGCTGTATTTGTAACTTTTAAAATCAGTAGTCTTTAACGCACGTGCTGGATCTGTAGCTTGTGGCCGGGCATAGCCATGTGTTGTTTACTCAGCTGTGTTTTTACGACCAGCAAGCCTCAATTTCTACGCCTTTTTCAGGAGAAAAACCCTTTGCTGTATTGGAATGTCCTGAAAAAGTTTGATCTCCGTCTGTTTTGACAGACAGCTTCCTCTCAGTCAGACAGCGGTAAACAACTGTTTAAAAGTTCTTTTTCTGGTGCTGGAAAATTGAGCACAGTGCAGTATATTTAAAACACAGGCATTCCAAGCCAGCACAAATCTATCGTCTTGTAATGTGAAAAAAAAAGGCGCATTTATTTCAGCAGCAACCAATTTACTCAGATGATGTGAATGCCTTTTAATATTAATATCTAAGGATAATGCTGTAACATTTTATATTAAGTCCTAGTTATGTAAGCACACAAATTCTTTTTTTTTTTTCTTTCTATGAGGCCTATTTTTTCCCTATTGAGTGTTAATTCTAATTTCTCTTGTGGCAATATTCACACATCTATACTTTGTTACTGTTTTACTTCTAATGGTAGCGTGCAGCTATTTAGCATATGTTACATAATTCATTCCTTGAATTCTAAAATGTAGGGGCATATTAGCAAGACCGGCGATAAAATTATCGTCGTTTTAGCGGCAGGAAACTGCCGCTAAAGCGGCGATAATGGACTTGCTAATATGCGTTATAGAATTCCAATAGAAGCCCAGGTTAGATGTCCTGCACATCTAACCTGGGCTTCTATTGGAATTCTATAACGCATATTAGCAAGCCCATTATCGCCGTTTTAGCGGCAGTTTCCTGCTGCTAAAACGGCGATAATTTTATCGCCGGTCTTGCTAATATGCCCCGTAGTTCTTTCAATGACATTTGCATAACAGAATGACGACAAAAAACCAAATTGAGCTCATTCCAGACATTTTCAAGAAGGGGGTCATACACTCAGAAGAACACAACACTGCTTGCTAAGGCAAGCCATTCTCACACAAAAAACATAGTCACTACTCAATTCAATTCAATTCAATTAAACTTTATTCGGTGAACATAAAAGTTGACCATAAAAGTATAATATACAATCCAGCAATTACAATATATTAAAAAAGGAAATACGATAGTCTCAAATTCACGTTAAACAATGGTTTTACGATAGATAAAAATATTTTTTAAAAAGGCTATCACAGAAGCAATCGTAAATTCATCATCTAAAATTTGTAATGCCAAGAGAGCAGGTCTACATTGTCGCAACCCAATTTTTCTCAATGCAGGAATAATCCATTTCTTTCTCGGGCTAGTATAAAATTTGCAGAAAAACATCACATGTATAGTCGATTGTGCAGAAACATTGTCACATGGGCATTTACATAAAATTTTTGACCAATTGTTCCGATCGGGGAAACTTAGGGATGTATATAAAATGTTCAGTCTAAAACGCACAAGCAGAAATCTATCATAATCTCCAGTAACTAAAAGAATGTACGGTTGCATAGTTGGAGTCGCCAAAATTGTGTAATGGGTTTGGACCGTTGTTTTACTCAATTCCGTGCTGGTTCTACATTCACCCAAAAAACACAGACAACTACTTTTCAATTCTTTCCTGGGGATTTTACGCATAGTGTCAGGATTATCGAAATATTCTGGGTGGCCGAATTTAACTAAAAACATTTTGATATAACTTAGCCATCTTATATGTTTGGCCCCATCGATCCCCAGTGCATCCTTCAGAATATGGCGATTAAAATCTGTCTCATCGGCAGTCCATACTCTATGCCACAGTAAGATTGGCTGGATCTTAATAATATCCTCTAGATAGGCCATACCCAATTCCATGTGACAAAAATGTGTTGAAGTGCTATCTGGCACTGCCAATAGGAACCTAAAAAACGTATTTTCCACGACCTGCAATGAGGATACATTAGCATATCCCCATATTCCAGCGCCATAAATAGCAATGGCTACGCATTTTGCTCTATAAATCTGCAATAGTTCAGCCGGGGGACGTCTTCCTAATTTCCTACTAAAGTTGGATAATGCCATCAATGCTTTAATAAAAAGAAGCTTTCTTGTTTTAACAGCCTGTACCCAGGATCCCGTTTGGTCAAATAAAATTCCTAAATAGGAAAAAGTTTTTGTGTACTCAATACGCTTCGATTGTATAAAAAGAGTATTGTTTTTTTTATTACTTCCAGCCCCACAATTCATCACAAAGGTTTTAGAGCAGTTAATAGTAAGGCCCAAATTTGACATAAAATTAACAAATGTATTAACCGCCCTTTGGAGACCTAGCGGCGTGCGTGCCATTAAGACCGCGTCGTCCGCGTATAAGAGTGCGGGAACGGGGCGATTTGCTGCTGTTGGCAAATCCTTACATTCCTGGATCATAGTTGTTTCAAGGCCGTTTATATATAGTGTGAAAAGGAAAGGGGCAAGGATACATCCTTGCCTTACAACTTTCATCACTCTAAAATACTCGGTACATTCTCCACCCGTCCCATACCGTACCCTTGCCTGCGCCCCCGAGTAGAGCTGCTTTAAAAAGGAAACTATTAAAACATCTGACCCTAGCCCCTCTAAAATTAGCCATAGTCTTTCATGGATGACGCAGTCAAATGCCGCGGTCAAATCGACAAAGGTTAAAAATAACTTTTCCCTTTTTGCTTTGGTGTATTTATCCATAAAAATATGTAGGTTGAGACCCTGTTCGATTGTTCCGAGGCCTTTACGGAAGCCATACTGTAAATCACTTATCAGTGCACGCTCTTCCGCCCAGGCCTGCAACCTATCTAACATAATTCGTCCAACAATCTTAATTGTGGAATCCAGCAATGAAATTGGGCGGTAACAGGCTGGGCTGGCCCTGTCCCCTTTTTAAATATAGGAACAATTATAGATTCATACCAAGTTGATATGGGACCTTGTGAACCACATGCATTAAAAACCTGAGTTAAAACTGGCCCCCATAGTGCTAAGTTGAATTAAAAAGATCCACCAGGTTTCCATCTGGCCCGGGGGCCTTCCCACCCAGACTTATGTTTATTGCCTTATTGACCTTGCTAACAGTAAATTGCAGGGGCAGATCTAAAAGAGGGGATAAAGACTCAGGGTTCCCTACGTTTCCCCCAAATTCCTTCTCATCGTTCATGGTGTTAGTATACAATTTGGAGAAGTGTGCTATCCACTCTGACTCAGTGATTGCTATTTCTACAAATGCTTTATCACAGTTCCCCAAGAAAGACGCATTAACCGCCTTCCGGAAAACAGAGGAATCATGGTTCTCTGCGGCGTCCCGTAAGTTATGCCATGCTTCTTCTTTCAATGCCAACCTTCTTATTTTTAGAGCCCTCTTATAATCTCTTCTAGCATTTCTGATATTTTCCTTATTTTTCACTGTAACATGAAGGGAATGTTTAAGCCTGGTATAGGCCTTCGTACAATTGGAGTCAAACCAACCTTTTTTATGTTCCACCTTCTTTTTAGTTTCTATAAACAGTATTTCTTTAATATAGCTAGAAATACTAGAAAAGCTCTCCAAAATTTCCTGTGGCGATGACCTCTCATCCAAGCAGAGTAAAAGCTTGTCTTTACATTTTGACAGGACAGCACTAGTAATTTCTTCTGGATCCACCTTCGCCCATTTAAGCGCGTAGCCATTCTGTCTATTCAATGTTATGTTCTCCACAAAGAGAGTAGTATCACCTCTTGTATTGATACCCTGGCTATGAACCAGGACGTCAATACTGATGGGAAAATGATCGCTTAATGTGATATCATGTGTTATAAAATCCCTAATGCATGAGGCGTATCTATTTGATGTCAATATGAAGTCTATAGTGGAAAACAATCCTCGGCCATTAAAAGTAGGGCGAAAAGGGACCATGGACGAACATAAGGTATTTGCAAAGCCTAAATCATGTGTAAACAAAATATCATTTAAACAATCCCCTAAAAACGTATGCGGGAAATGGGCAAGTCCACAACCTTTTTCATACTGTATACCACATACCCCTTTATCCATGTGATGACATAGTGGGGAATTAAAATCCCTCCCCATATGACAAAAACATCCTTAGTTGTATGGGTCTGTAAATTCTGTAGATCACTACCAAGGCGTTTCAGTGTAACTTCCAACATCCCTGGGGGAACATTATTATAAAAATTCAATAAAATAACACGTAATACATGATTAAAATGCAGACTGATGATTTGATAGTACTGATCTGTAACACTTAATTCGACTTTCTTTATATTTAAATAATTAGAAATATACGTACAGAGGCCCCCTTTCGCTCTACCATGTGAGGAAGCCACTGCAGGGGAATGAAAGGTTTTATATCCCCTAATGTGAATAGGTTCTATCACCCATGTTTCATGCAAAATAAGGATCTCGAATTTGTCTACAAAATCGGTCCACACTTTGTTTGCCACCTTACTTTTCAGGCCTGCCACATTCCACGACAAAATTGTGCACTTATCTTTTCCACTTTTTCTCCCACTAAACTCCCCTTGTTCTCCAGTTGGCGTCCCTAATGTATGTGTAACTTGTAAAGAAGACTGTACAGTAGCTACATCAAACTGGTCTGATGCTATATTACCCACAGACCCCACCAGATTTATCATATCATCGGTGATGTACTAGGTTGTTTATATTACTTTGTTGTATATTTATCAAGCGCTCGCTGGTAGAGGTCCCCACAATATTCCCTACAATTGGTTGAATAGTGGCCGCCATTTGTAGTCAGTCCACTGATTCGAGGTTGGCAAGTGGATCAAACCGATTATTTGTTGGGAGGTTAAAATAATGTGTATTAGTCAGTTTTTGTGCTTCCCTGTTCGGCTGAGCCGGGAAAATGAAAGGCTGATAGAAAAAGCCTAACGGGGCTAAGTTGACGCCATGCCCTAAAATGGTGTCATTACCGGTCACTACTCACTGAAACAAGCACTTTCAAGCATCACCACCGGTGTCAGTCCACAACCACATAGACACGAGAAAAAAAAACAACGAACCCACAAATCAACACTTAGGACAAAAGCAAGAGACAGCCCAGAGACTGTACTCAAACCAAACTATTTGTAAATACCAATTGTAAGTCATATTTACAAATGAAAGGACTCTCAAAAAAAGGTACAGAGATTACACCAAGAAAAATAGACAGCCAAAAGACTGCCATGTTCAAAAAACAGGCTTGCGCCTCAGACCTTTTCCAATAATACACCAAATTACCAATTGGGCTGGCAGAACACTCAAAAGCACTCCGCATCACCACTTATGAATTTTACTAAGTGCGCAGATCAGGATCCTTTTTTATATATATATTTTTGTTCCATAGTGTACTAGTCATCATGGAAGAAATACCATTTTTAATATACCTAAACCCATTTAGGTATCACCTCTTAGGGAGTCAGCTGAGTACTTCCTAAATCCATATTGGTACCTCCAAGACAGCAACACTTTCTACGAAGTGTGCTAGGAGCAGGCATGCCAAAAATATTATAGCATATATAATATTATTCTCCAAGTGACACTTAACACAATTTGTGCTGTTCAAGACTTCAAAATTTAGAGAAAAATCTCCTCATTACCTGCTTTCATTTGCTGCAGCAAACAAACAAACAAACTAAAAATCTTGGCCAAGCTAATCCAAACAAAAGTGTTGCTACAGCAACCTTACCAAACCAAAGTCTCCAGCTTCCAACTGCCAAGTTCTGAGTGACCTAACGGTCGTTTTAAAATACTCACGCCAAAAAAAGATCTCAGTTGGGAGCGGCCAACACCTGGAGGGTCAGATCGGGAAAACCGGAAAACACGTTGGTCTGCAAAGACAAAAGGCTTCCTCGTGCAGGGTACCTCCTCAGTAGATTCCTGTCTTCCGTCAAGACTACTTCCTTGGATAGCCGCGTCTCCGATGAGGTCCACATTTGGGCGCCAATTTGTAGAAAAAAATTTTTTTTAGGGGTTCACTGATGCACCTGGTCCTTAAACCAACAAAGAAGAGATTGGCACGGAAGCTGGAATATCAAAATAACAAGTTTATTAACCTCACATGAGGGAGACTGCATCAATACAGTACCCTCAGGCCACTGTGTGAGGCAGTCTATGGAGTACAAACACTCTGGGTCTTTTATGCCCAGTTTATAGCTGAGTTAGCATGTAGACTCAAAAAGAGGCGGTACAAGTATACACATGAATAGCTAGTTACATATAAGGATACATAAGAATCGCTTACTCAACAGAGTGGGAGGGTTTACAATATTGCTGACATTAGTTAAAATAGCCTGACAGTTACTTCAAGAGCAGGTGCATTCTAGCAGCTAGGCCTTTCTGAGCATGTGCAGTGCTCTGGCTCAGTACTGAAGGAGTTAATTATAGTTCCTGACTCAAGTGAAATACAAGAGCAGGCAACAGTGAAGAGGGAGAAAGCACATGGCGAGCACATGGCTAACTAAAATGGCTGCCAAAAACAATATGGCTTCAGCTGATGCTAACAGCGATTTCAGCTGATTTCTACACAAGGATGTTCTGTTGTGCGGGCCAAAGGAAAGGAGTGTCAAGTTTTACTGTGTGAACGCGGAAAGTAATGAGACACGTGATATGGGATTCTTGAATGTACTCTTGTGGGCTTCAATTGGTGATCACACTTCGGCTTTAGTCAGATTCCTTTTAGACTCAGAGGGGTATAGTCCTCTTTGCAATATCTCAGTTTTGTGGCTTTACGCTATACAATGCTCTTTATTTTGGAGAACTTCTACAGATGTTCCGCTATGCTTATCCCTTCTTACTTTCCTGGATTTAATTAGGGTTTCTCCAATCAGTGCTTTTAGTTGAGGCTTAGTTTAGGAGAGTTAGATTTCCTCAAGCATAATTGGCAAGAGGACCGCAAATCTTATACTGATCATCAAATTTTATTCCTTATTTTCTGCATTGCTATCACCGAATTCCTTGTATGTTTCATGTATTTGAGGCTGAACTTTGTTAGACCATTTGGCCTGCCATTTGTGATTCTGTACTTTTGCATTATATTCTTGTGACTTTTGTACATCAGTCTGGCTCTGAATTTATAATAAATCCATTCTTAATCTCATTTACCGACTTTGGATCCTCACTGTGTGGCCGACTTGGTTACACTGTTAATTGAATTTGTGGATGATGTTAACTCCCTTTTATTTCTCAGGCTCTTAAAAAGGTCCATTTCAGGGAAAATTGGACAGAGGGCTCAGTGGTGGAGCACACTTTTAGAGTATAATGTGGTTTGGCCATTTCTCAATTTCACACAACCATGCATTTGTGTAAAAAAAAAGTTCTGAAAGATGCTGCCAGGAGACTGGTTCAAACAGAATGTCCCACTCAGCAAGACACTTCCTGCACAATCTAGTTTCCCACATGCCAAAGATTATGTGAACTTGCATGATGGAATCTATGAGAAATGTTGCTTATTTAAATTCAGGATATACGCAAATTTTGCCGTGTAATTAAAGTGTGGCTGAGGGCTGGTGATATCAGTCTTCCTGTTCCGGTCTAATTTTTAGCAACATTTATCAAGACGAATCTACCTTTCAGTCTGTAGGATTCATGGAATCTTTCAGCTCATTGAGGCGGTCTGACATTGTTTGAGCAGGAGCTTAGCAGATAAGCTGCTACTGCCACTGAAGGTCTATTCTTAAACCGAGTCTATACTTTCTCATGGCAGCATAGCCAAATGCTTTAAAGTTGGTTGCAAAATAAACGTTGGAGCACAGAAAAAAACAGGGATCAATAGTGCATTGTCACAAATTAAAAATCAATTCTGTGGTAACTAACCCTGGGCGTAGTTCGCGTAGTAGCGCTACGCGTAGCTACGCGAAGTGCACTTCGCACTACGCGAGCTACGCATAGCACTACGCGAACTGCATAGTGCGGTAGGAAATGTTGTTCGCGATGATTGCACAGTGCCGGATGCTTGTCCGCACTGTGCAATCATTGCAAACGGCATCTTGCACAGTGCAAGCAGTCGTTTTCTGCCGCTCGAGTAGATTTGTACTCGAGCGGCAGCTTTCTCAACGCGGACTGGTAGTTTCTCATCGTGAGCGGTCGCGAGCATACGCGACCTCTCGCAATGAGAAACCTGACCTCCCCGCGTTGAGAATCTCGCCGGGAGGTTTATTTTCCACGCTCGCGATCGGCAACTTGATGTTGCTGATCGCGAACGAGGAAAAAGTCTCGCCGGGATGTCATTTTGCTCGCTCGCGGTCGCCAACTTGACGTTGAGGACCGCGAGCAAGCAAAAAATGACCGCTATGCTACGCGTGTTTGCACTGTGCTATGTGCAATTTGCGTAGTGCGAAGTAGTGCAAACTTCGCAAACTACGCGAGCGTAGCGTAGTACTTCGCCCAGGGTTAGTGGTAACTACAGCATGAGATGCAATACAATAATTTGATCTACAATTATAATAGGTTATAATATTTTCAGCCTTTTTCAAATAGGCCAGGGCACAAAAGTGATCATTTTCCTCAGCAAGGTGAACTATAGTAGCTCAATAAGCTATCCAAACCCAGTTTATTAATCTCGATGGATAATTCTGTAGCCACAGCAATATAGGGGTGTGAATTAAAGGGATTGCTTTGGTGTCGTATTTCAGGGCCGGTCTCCGAAACCAAAGCAGCCCTATCAAAAATCCCAAACAATCCCCGCTCTCTTCATCTCCTTGGACAATCTATATCTTTCCATCCATGCCTTCTTTCGCTGTCCTCTCTTTTCCGCCCGTGTTATCTCTTTCCATCTATCTTCCCCCTCCCTCTCTTTCTCTCCCTCTGAAGAAATGTCTGCTGTAATAAACCTCAGGGAGCTGGGGGAAGAGATAGTCACCGGAAGTAGGCTAACCCTGCCAGTAGGGAGAATTGCAATGGTCCAGTCAACAATCAAAGCCATTGAGGCTTCGTTATTAGATTTGTTAACACATGCATAAAGTAGGGCACATCCTTGTTATGCATGCGTCGCAAGGCTTTTATCTGAATTATACAGCGTTAAACGCAATGCAGCCCTGGTTGCCTGTACGGTGTAGTTAGATTGCCTTTCCATTTATACATAGTGCATGGGAAGGGTACAAAACAGTGTAACTTGTTGCTTTGTTTTTGTGGCTAATAAATGTGTGCTTGGATTCTTATACTTTTTTCTTACCTCATGATATGAAAACAGACACGATGAAATATGATTTGGGCCTATATAATGCCATCATTCTATTTGACATTATTTTTAAACAAATAGGGGCATATTCACAAGGAGCCATCGCCGAATTAACGACACTTTATCGCAGCCAAAGTCGTGATAAATTTACCCCCCCCTTCATAAGCCGGTGTAAACAGCCCACAGCGCCAGTTTACCCGCGATAGCAGCCGCAAAAAACATCGCCACAGAGGACCCCAGCAAATATCGCTAATGAGATGCAGAGTAGGCGTTCCCGTGACAAAAGCCGAGACAACAGCACACCTCAACATTCACAACGACCAGCCACAACTGTGATAAAAACACAAAACAGGCGATAAGGTGCGTTAGCACCAGGAAATCTACACCTGCTCTGACCTGGTGTAAAGTCGGACGGCAGCCAGCACCACAAAAGGGAGCACAGCCCAGGGCCACATCCGAAGGGCAACAGATGCCATGGAGCCACCCATCATGTGGCCCGGACACCCAAGAGGGCCACAACACCCACCGCCACCACCCCCAGGACCACTCCTCCCTGGCACACCCCCCTCGATCAAAGACATGCCACATCAGCCACACCGAAACATGTACAAAATATTCCGCTTGATGCCGCACAATCACAACTGGTGACATGGATGTGTCGTCACAGAAATGACAAGCACACATTCACTTTCGAAGCAACAAATGAAACTTTATTAAAATGAACAACTAAATGAAATGAAGACACATGGCCGCTCCCCTCCGGACAATACGTAGGTCACAGCATGTAAGACAAAAAACATGATGAAAAGGTGTGTCCTGCGCACATCAGAGGACAGAGAGAGAGCGAAGGAGAGAGAGAGGAAGAGAGGGAGAGAGAGAGAGAGGAAGAGAGGGAGAGAGAGAGAGAGAGTGCCGCCCCTGCACACCCAGGCCCAACTGCTCACCTGCTGCCACTGGTGTGTCTCCAACAACGTGCCGGTATGTAGGGCACTTCACCAGGTCACACATCTGATTCAGAGCCGTCAGCTGAAACAGAGCCCAGATACATGACTGGCACAGTACACACACTTGCACAAGACAACATCGCCTGCCCGCCCATGCACACCCAGGCAGAGGCACCCCAACCTCTCCCGCTGCCCATCGGAGCATGCCCGCCCATGCACACCCAGGCCTCAATGCTCACCTTCCACCACCGGCGCGTAGACAGGAGGTCCCACCACGTGCCGCTGCAAGCCACAAGTTCGGGGCCGCGGACATGGCACCCTCCACATCATGCAGCCCCGCTCCGCAGGCCACCAGGTCTCACGTTTGGTGCTGGGTCTTGATCACTCCATGGCAGAGGACATACCAGTGCACCCGGCACCATCGCAGGCTGCACACCCGCTCAGCCCAATGGGTGCCACCAACTCTGGGATCCCGGAAGTGACGCCACATGGCGGTAGGCCTGCGCTGCCCGCTGGCTCTGGCCTACACTGCGGTCCAGCAGGGCACACAAAACCTGAGCTGTCCGGACCGCCGGGATGGGGCATCATCGCAGGCTGCACACCCGCTCAGCAGCACAAGGTGCCACTGACACAATGCACCCCAAGTCACTCTCCCGTGGCGGGGTGCCTGTGCCGTCTGCAAGGCCCCGGGTGCCACTAACCCTGTGCAACCCCAGTCTGCGCCACGTGGTGGTAGGCCCGTGCCTTCCGCAAGGCCTCGGATCCACTAACCCTGTGCGCAACAACTCATGGCCCCTACATGAGTGAGAACCGTGGAGCGGCCGTCATCCAGTCACCACCGGAAGAGGGGAATGTGACGTCGTCGGCCCCTTATGTTGGCGGAGTCACATGGCCTGTAACGCCTGTGCCGGATGGGTGTGGTGTGTGTGAAAACCTGCCCTCAGGGAGTGGCTGTGACATGCTGACAACTAGACCAGTGACCTGCACACCACCAGCGAGTACGGCTGCGACGGGTAGCAATGAGGGCCCCCCCTCGGGGCGTTAGCGGAGTGGTCTGGCCTGCCGTACGCCCGACCAGCGCAGGGCTTGCAACTATGACTCGTGGGCTCTGGGCGTGGTCCAGTCCATGTCCGGACAAGGAAGTGACTGATGCGTGTGTCCCTGTTGTAGTGTTCACGGAACACGGGACACAAGATGGAATGCCGCACCCTCTGACTGGCATCCCACAGGATGGACATCATTGACGCAAGGGAAGGCACTGTCCCCACATTCACCCACACATCCATACATGAATGACGTAAGACATTACACAGCAGTGCGTCACTGGATGTTTATTTGCACATCCAGTGCAGTCATGCAGTTGGCGCGGTACAGGGCAATGCCGAGCACACCACACAATATGGGCCCGTGGAGGGCCAGCCAGTGTCCATCCGGGGATGAGCTGTACTGCGGAAGAGGAAGGGTACAGTCCGCAGTCTGTCCGCCGTGTCATTGTTCATCAAACAGGATGTGGCAGTCGATGTCGCTGTCCAAGGTGAGTGCATCGGAGTGTATCGGGGGTCAGTGGTAGGTCTTGAGGCCATGTGCGGCACCAAGCAGAAACAGGCAAGGTGGCGGAAATGGATGCTAGTGCCTGGCCCGCCTGACCACAATCCCATCCACATCCTCATCCCTGGGTGTGTGCCCTGCCCCACCTGTGGGTGTTGCAGTACCGGCTGCGGCACTGTGTGCCACTGTAACTTCAGGGGCCGGAGGAGGATTGTCGGCCGCACTGTGTGGCAGTGACACATCAGGTGCCAGAGTGGATACGCCTGCCGCACTGGGAGGCACTGACACACCAGGGGGTTGAGATGTGGATGGTGTGGGGGCAGCAGCATTCATCATCGCCACGCCTTGTGGCAGCAATGCCATGATGAGGACATGCAGGGCACGGTAGATCCCAGCTACATTTCGCTGATGTGCAGCGGCGGCTGCCATCCTTTCCGCCTCCCTCCGCACCATGTCCTCCATGAGCCTCGGCATGTGTGCCAGCTCACGGCTGGCATCGCTGGGGCCACTCTGAGCGGACAGGTATTCTTCCCTCCCCGTCATGACTCCAGAGATGTCAGTCAGGGCTCGCTGGAGTCCATGGGATGGACATAGACACCCAAGGATGGCGTCCAGTTTGGTAGCCATGAGCTCGAACCCCACCCGCACCTGCTCAGCCGTCTCCCTCTGGCCCTCCAGCACACAGCGTTGGAAGGCCATTTGTTGTTCCTGGGGGACTTGGGAGGGTGCCGGGGCTGTGGGTGCCTCCTGCTGGGTGGTTTGGGTGGTGGGTGGGGTCTCATGGATGTAGCTGGGCTGCCCTGATCCTGGAGGTGAGTTGCGGATGAGGTCAATGATGTCTTGGATGGTTTGGGTGTTGATGCTGGTGTTGTCCTCCTCCTCGTCATCAGTGAAGAGTGGCTGTGACTGCTCTGCAGGAGGTGTTGATGATGCCCCTGCGATGTGAAGGGGAGATGGTGTATTACAATGTGTCCACATGTATGTAGCCGCATGGTACAGGTTGACATTCAGACAGCATGGCATTGTACATTGTGACAGTCTGTGGGTCTGGGCGAGGACCCAGAGTGATTGTGGGTGTGCACTGTGCCCTGCTTGCTTGTGCATGTGTGCCATTGTGGCCTTCTCCCCCCGTCCCCCAATTACCTGGTGGTCACTCACCCTGTTGCGGTTGTGTTGTGTCCTGTCGAACAGTGTCCGGTCCCCCGACTCCGGCCACAGTCTCCACACTGATGACTGTCGACACCAGCTCCTCCATGTCATCCAGCTCCAGCTGTGACGCTGGGCCTCCACCTCCGGTCTGCGTTGCTGCGTTCAGATTGGCGGAGAGTTTCTCCTTGGTCTTCCGCTTGATGTCATTCCATCGCCTCTTGACCTCGTCCATTCTCCGCTTGTGCTCTCCGACGGCATTCACCTTGTCGACGATGTCCCGCCATATTCCAGTTTTGATGCCCAATGACACATTGGAGGTGACAAAGAGTTGTTGATGGTGTTCCATCACCTCCGTGACTATGATCCTGTTCGCCTGCGGACTGAACTTGGTCTTCCTTGTCTTCTTGTCCTTGCCCTTCCCTGTCCCCGAGGTCCCAGGCTGGTCGTCCGGGGTGCTTGTGGGGTTGCGCTCGTCCTCTGCGCCTGCTCCGGCTGCCTCCATGGTGCTTGTGTGTTGGTCAGTTTGTGTGTGGGTGTTTTTTCTACTTTTATGGAGATTTTTGACGCCTGCCAGGTGTGTGTTGCAGGCCTGGCGCTGCTTGTCACTGTTTCCTCATCGCGCTTTGGCCCATCGCGTGTTTTTTGGTGTTGTGGTTTGTGTTTTTATCTCCATCGTGGTGGTTGTATCGCGGACATTGTCCGCGGTTTCGGCAGACTATCGCATGGTACCGCCTTGTCGCGATAGGCTGCGATATTGAAAGTTGCATTACGCTACTCTTGCGGTAGTTATCACGCGTTCTTGTGAATATACCCCATAGTATATAGGAACTAATCATTTAGTGTGATACAAATGTTTGTGTGTGCATATAAAGTGTGGGTTACGGGGAGGGTTCTGAGATTACTACCAGTAGTAAAGAGTTTCTCTGAGATGTTTGCAGTAGCGGCCCGTGGTGGGAGTGCTGCCGGGTGGTGACGTGGGGAGGAGCAGGGTGGGGGGTAGTAAAGTACGGAATACGGCCGAATAGAGGTAAGTAAACATATAAATAAATAAAACGAATTTTGTTGCGCACGCTGCATTGCATTTGGCTGTAGATATTCTATGTGAGAAACTAAAGTGCAGAATAAAATACTATTTCTGCTAGCTCAGGTTTGAGATAAAAATCCAATTCACTGGTGAAGTCAGATGATTTGTAAATATTTAGGAAAAGTAACTTTTTTAAAGGCCTGTACACCTGAACCTTCAGTAGACTAATTAGTATTAGCCTGTCAAAAGCTGGCTTCTGTCAATCTTTCCCCTAAATGAGGGCAGAAACATTGATTCTGCTCTGAGAGCAGAAACAGTGGCTTAGGTTTTTCAGCAGGAAGACCTTGGTGTGAGATATATGATTCCTCTCAACCCAGGAAGGCCCGCCGGGCAGGGTTCAGGAACTTCACTAACTGAAAGGGACCAGTGTGAGCCCTGCACATTCATAGTAAAGGGAGACATGAGGAAGAGAAACTTTCATCCTCTGGGCCAACTGTAGCCAGCTTGACACCGGCCCAGTGGATGGGAAAACTGGTTCCAAAACCAGTTTGTGGGGTTGAGGAACAGGGAATCAGTAATTTCCCTTACAACATACCTCCACCAAAAGGCAGAAGACATAAGGATGCTGCTGAGGCTTAAGGATGATGCCATGATGGATTTTACTCAGAAAGGTGCACTTTGGGATAGTTTGCCTTAAGTCAAACAGGATGTGTTGCAAAACTGGAAATGTTTGCTCTTGGGAACTTTTTTCTCATTGGTCAGGGTTTGTACACGGGTCACCCCAACCCACTGGCTAGTGGATCCTACATAAGTGGCACTTCAACCACAGCACAGCAGAATACTTTCTGGGCCGATGGAAGAACAGGAGGACCCAACCTGCTGCCTGTGACCTGTGTGGAGACCTAGGGGGCTCCAAGTTCACTCACTTATACCTAGGACTAAGAAGGGAGCCTTAGAAGAGACAAAGAGGAACTTATAGAGAAACTCTGACATGTTGGGATGTAGACAAATTGTTGGACTCCAAAGACATATGGAGAATCAGCAGGACCTTGGGGCAAAGGTGTCCGATTTCAAGAGAATTTCGTCAGTCACAGCTTCAGGCTTGCTGCTGCCAGATAACACTATTACTGAACAGGGAGTGAATAACCTGTGATAACTGGCCCAGCAGGAGCTACTCACAATGCTTGTCCTTCCAGACCTCCTGATTCTCAACCAAGCAAGTTGTACACAACACTCATTCTGGAGGAAGACCAAGGGAAGTGGGGGAATTGGACAAAATAAGAAAATAGCCAACCGCTGACTGTGTGACAGCCTCCTTGTATCACACTTCAGGCTCTTCTGTCATCTGCCTCTTAATGTGCAAGTGCCTGAAAAACAACAAGAACAAATATTTAGATTTTTTCAAATAAAAAAAAAACCTTTACAGCATTTGATTTACAGTTTCCATAATGTACATTGTCTCTCTCAATCTAGCCTCAATGTACATTTTAATCCACATGAGAATCATTTAAAATATTAGTTCTTTCCTTTTTAGTTGTTTCTTCATTCGAATTAAACTAGTCCCTGGAATTAGTACATGCTGTGTGGTTTCCTTAATGTTTCTCTCTGGTTAGCACAGTTTACGTGATTCACCAAATAATAATCAAGTACCTTGTAAATAATCGAGTATCTTGCATTTTTGTCAACCAAGTTCTTTTACTGATGCTCAATCATGATTCTTGCGTGAAAGAGGTACACATTAAATGTACTTAGCTTTCTCTTGTTTCTATTGTCTTTTGCAGATCATCGTGAACTCTCTTCGGAAGCGTAAGATTCACAGAGGAAGAAGATTTCCTGGATGCGCAGGTAAGCTGGGTCGCAGGGAGAAACATAGATGATGTCTTCACTGGAGCTCTAATTGCCTAGCAAAGAGTGTGGTCCAAGGGAGTGACTACATCCGCATCTATGAGCAGAAAGGTTCTTCCTGTTCTACTGTCAGTTGTCTTTAGACTGGTGTGAGATATCAGTACGTAGTCCAGGAAATTATTTAAATGTAGCTTCTGTCTGCACACCTAAGGTCGCTGAAGCAGCTCTTTACTAATGATGCACAGTCAAGTGGGATTCCTTAGTGTCTTAGTATACGACAAACCTGTGTACAAGACGAGTACGGAGTTTCTCTAGGATGGGTAGTGGAGGAGAGTGGAACTGATAGAGACAAGTGGGTCAAAAACAGACCACTGTTGGGTGTATAAAGGAGAGGGAGTTCTCCTTGTTGGAACTAGGGCTCTCACACACCCAGCGAGCTAGGTGTCATGCTTCATCATTTGAGCCTGCCCCTCGTCAGGTCCGCGCTGCAATTCCTGACGGGCACCCGAAACCGGGGCTCTTTGTCGGGGATCTTTTGTTCCTGCCGGTGGGTCCAGTGGGGGTGAGGGCCCTAGTATGTGTAGATGTGGGAAGACGTGTGAACTAAAATAGGTCAGTTAGTCCTAGCCAATATTTTATTCAGAAGGTAAACTGCCTAAAATAAAAGAGCGAGAGGGGCAAAAGACTAGACGTAATGTTTCTAGTGGTGTATGCCCTGCTCTCAGGTGATCGACATGTTTCGTGCCTATCGTGTCGTAAAGATCTGGGCAAATCCTCAGGATCAAAGGGACGCTATCTACACTAAAAATAGGTAAGTGGATTCTACATACCCCAATCTCAGGTTTGTTGACCTAAACTGTCCGCAAGTAAATGCTTGCTACAGTAGCTGGCGGTAATGAAAGGACACCGATTGGGTCCGACGTTTTCACGTTGTTCGCGATTGACCTACCCTGCCGCCGACACCGGGGTGTATACGACAAACCTGCCACGATCACACATTTGAATAAGCGAGGGGGAAAAGTGTGTATCTCAATGTGTTTGAAATGAAATGGGAGCAATAGTTTGATGTAACAGAGAGTAAAAATATAGGTTTTTATTGTTGTTACAAATAGGCTGCAGCAGTGCTTAATTTCCATCTGTGGTTTGCGGTGCTCGGCACTGGCACTTAATTGTCAACACCAGCACTTATACCAGTCTGCCACATGGTGGTGTTGTTTGTCTAATTTAAGGATGAACACAAGAATAGTTGTTTATTAATTCAATATACATAAAAACCCTGCTGCATAGGCCATTCCTACAGCTTTTGGGGCCTGGGATAGTCTAAATTGTCGCACTTGTATAAGTGTGATGGTTGGTAGTTGTGTAGGTACTGTCATAGGCAGGGGCAATGAATGGTCCGAGCTGTAGTGACCTCCTGATAAGGGCCTGGCACTTATTTCTTTTTCAAATTAAGCACTGCATTGTAGGCATGGTTGGGAGACATATCGCAAACCTCAATGAGGAAATAAGGGAGGTGCCGAAGAAATGCAGGCAGAACCTGCCATATATTTGTAGTAGCTGGAAATGGTGACCTGGAAGTGGGTATACTTCAGCACAAACCCAGTTTTTATTCAGATGCAATATCAGCTCATATTTTCTTCAGGACAGACTAGCTATAATTGCACATCAGCATCTAGTTGCTAAATTCAGAGAAGCAGCATTTATTCACTGAATGTCCAAGGTCCTAGTCACCCCTTCATCAACAATTGCTCCAATGCAGAGGAATGGGCAACACCTTACTCCACTCCTAGCACCACTAAGAGACAACTAGCCTGATACAGATCCTACCTGAGTCCACCAGTAAGTCTCACTCTTGAAAGGCAATCATTCAGCTAGTGACATGGGGCTCACAGGCCAGGACAGGAGTGAAAATCAAAGGCTTATGTGATATTAAATACTCAATTAGCACAACAGGGATTCTCACAAGCATTTTGTACATAAGGGTAATGTTCTGTTACACCACTCCCAAAGTAAAGTGAAACAAAGTATGTTTAGATCCTTGTGAGTTATCAAAACTAAAGTAACACTTATGACTGATAACTACACAATGCCATAGGACTAGGGAAAATGGAAAATTACACAAACAACTGTCAGGATGATACTTGGGAATTATGCAAAACAATGCTCACATAAAAACAAATGTGACCGCTTCTACCATAAATAGGGCTGGTTCACAGTTTAATTCTGCTCTCCACAATGTACAGTTCCCCTTTCCCTATATCTTACCCCTATGTAGCCGCTCTGCCTTTTCTAAAGATTCATGAGTGGCATTTGCAAGCTGAGGGAACCAAAGGCGACTGATTTTAATATCTATATATAGAAACCTACACTATGCATGTAATAAATATTCCCAGATTACTATGTGTATCAGCAAGTCCCTAAAATGTATATTTCTGTTAAATACCCCACAAGTGGTGGGACAGAAACTTGGTAGTGGGGGGACAGTTTGTGGCTATTTAGTTCATGTAGACTGCAAATACATGTAGAAACACTATGAATATTCACAGGAATCATTCACATGAGTTTCAAAAGATAATTATTAAGAAACATCATGTGAATGAGGCACACAAGTTAGGATTTCTTATGGGTAAGGTACGTAAACATTGATGCCGAAGTATCATATAACATTATTGTTATGTTCAAAATATTGTGACAGCAAAAAATATCATGGGATATATTATCGAAAGGTCAGTATGTGTTTTTGTAATTAATTTAAATAATATCAATGTCAAAAATGTAGACTAAAACAACGTAGTCTTTAATATAGTTTGCATTTAAACTGTAATTTAATTTTTTTAAATCATTTTTTTTGTATTTAAAAATGTTTAGTTTTTTTCCTCATCAATAATACAGATACAATATCAGCAAGTGTACATAAATAGCTAACATGTGGATCTAAAAAACTAGCCAAGATAAATAGTGTACAAATATGCGGTAGCAGCACTTATTCATTATACAGTCCAGTTTGTGAACAGACTCCGGGATAAAAAGTAAATACTTAATGATACATATCCAGCCATGTCGTTAAAGCTCCCCATATCTTCCTCCCCTTCCTTTTAGCCTACATGCCCTTACGAGCATACAGAGCCATTTCAAATTGATATACTTGTAGAAAGCGCCCCTTCCATTGCTGAAAGGTCGGAGGTGAGTATATCTGCTAAACCTGCCTACCCCAATTTTCTTTCGAACCACCGCCCAGTTTCTATATGCAGCATACAAAGTCTTAAAGCGCGTTCGCTTAAAATAGCTTGGCTCAAAAAACTTCACTAAGCATCCATAGACTGCGTTGCCGATCAGTAGCTCATAAATGGAGGGTACACGATTACCTGCGCGGCGCTCCGTTGCCTGACTGTTAAACAATATATTATAGCACTGCAGAGCAGCGGCAAGATAGCATAGTCTGAAGTTAGGAAGCGCCCACCCCCCCTTTCTCTGGGTAAGCACATGAACTGGTTTTCCCATATGCCCAAATAAAGCTTGCTACCAATCTATCAATTTTCTTAAACCATTCACTGTTGAATTCCAGTGGGACAGAACGAAACACAGATAGCAATTTAGGGAGGAATATCATCTTGACTAAGTTACATCTTCCCATTATAGACAATCTCATATTGTCCCACCGTTTAAAATCCTGCATGGCTTTCTCCAGAATGGGGATCAAATTTAAATCAATTATATGCCCCACCTTAGGAGTAATGCATATACCTAAGTAAGTAGCTTCACTCGTGATCCTGCTGTCAGAGGCGAGTGTATGACTGTTAATCAAGACTTGGGTTTTGGCCTTGTTTAGGAGAAACCCAGATCTATTCCCAAAGTTTTCTGCAATCTCCTCAACCACCCGCAAAGCCCTGTCTGGTTCGCTGGTAACTATGGCCACATCGTCGGCATAGGCCAGGGTTTTTGTGTCCCAGCCCTGTAGACTAACGGGTACAATATCCGGTGAAGGCTCTAGCCTCCTGCGAAAAGGGTCAATAAATAAGGCAAATAACAGAGGGGAGATAGGACAACCCTGTCTCCTACCCCTCTTTATTGGAAAGGGCTCAGATTCTTGTCCCATTATTTGCAAATGGGCTATAGTTTTTTTTTGTTTTTTTGTTATATTTAAAATCTTTTTTTTAGTCCTCATATGCAACCTCAGGGGGAGAAGGTAAGGATCACAACCAGGGGGTGTTTAAATGGAAGAGATAATACAACACCACCATCTGGCTTTAGAACCTTTTACCGACCTTTTCCTTTTCAAACCAGTATTTGGAGAGGGGATTGTGACAACCACCACTATCCTCAGCAACCGGTAGAAGAGGTTATATTAATCCTTGGACTTTCTCTTATGTCCTACCCTCCCCTTACTCTTCCCCATGCTACACAATATTCCAGGAAACAAGGTTTTTAAAGTTTTTCTCTTTTAATAGACCCAATTTGACAGTCAAGTCTAGCTATATGACCAGCTGAGGCCTTCCATCCCTCACACGTCGGGTGTGTTTCTGAAATCCATTTTAAACAGATCTCTCTCCGTGCTATAACAATCAAGATAAAAATTAGTTGAGCTCTGCTCCTCCCCAAACGTACCCTTTCCCCATGCAGTGTTCCAAAAATGACTAAAGAGAGACTTACCGGAATGTTTATTCCCATAATTTTAGTTAATACCTCCCCAACTTCTTGCCAGAAAGACTGGATAGCCGGACACCGCCAGAAGAGGTGAACATCATCCGCATTCTCCATGGTACATTTCGGGCACTGCCTCTTCTTGCCATCTCCCATCTTTGCTAGGTTCTTTGGGGACCAGTACGCCCTGTATAATGTAAACAAGTGGTTTCTCCTAAGTGGAGCAGACTTCACTGCAGACCAAAGCATAGATGTAGATACTTGCCACAGATAACTTACGTCACAGCCCGGCATGTCCAGCCTCCAGATCTCCTTTGGCGAAGCCCGGGAAATATCCTCTCCCTTTACCAGAGCCCAGTACCATCTGGCTACTTCTTTCTTGTATGCCTGGGCACTTTGTATCGCATATTCGATTTCCAGTTTTTGCCCCCAGTTAGTCTGGGCTCGAGACCAGCCCACAAGCTGATAGTATTTAAATCCCGAAATTCTAGATTCCGTGAGTATGCTTAATTTTTCCCATGATAGTAACACCCCTTCCTCAGCTAGCTGGCCCCACCTCTCAATTCCTGCCACCAACAGAGGTAGTGCTAGATTATCTTACAAACACGGGGTGTCCCTGGGGAATTCCAAATTGAAGCTTTGGAACTATAGTATGAGATTCCCAATACTTTTTTGACTTGTATCCAAATTTTACATGCCGCAATAAGTATTTTAAACTTGACTTTTTTTTAAATGCTTGGGATGGCCAAATTTGTATAGAAAAAAATGTCCTTCCTCTGCTAGGTTTTTCGTCGTTAGGGCCCTTAAATATGCAGGGATGGAGTTAAAGTCCATTAGTAGCTTCCTTATGTTCTTTAATGCAAAAGCCCAGTAGTACATTTGAAAGTCTGGCAATGCGATGCCACCATCAATTTTCTTTTTCCTGAGCTTCTTCCACGCAATTCTTACACTCTTACAACTCCAAATTATTTCGCTCTGCAACTTTCGAAACCATTCTGGCTTGAAGTATAAGGGGAGGGAATTAAAAAGAAAGGTGAATTTCGGTAAAATCACCATTTTTACAAGGTTGGTTCTTCCCAGAATGGATATAGGGAGAGCTGCCCAACGGTGAAGGAGGGTTTTAGTTTCTTTCATAAGCCTATGAAAGTTAGCGGATGCCATCTCATCCAAATTTTTAACCACCCTAATTCCCAAATATCTAATTTCAGCTTTTTATAGAGAGGTGCCCGATGGTTCGTTCCAGGACATGAGATCAGTTTTATCTTCATTAACAAGATACCCTGAAATTTTTCCAAAGTCGGCTGCTAACTTCATTATTATTGGCAGTGAAAATAGTGGGTCTCTAGTGTAGATTACTAAATCATCGGCATATAAGGCTTCCTTCTTTATCCATCCAAGATAATGGAAGGGGAGAATTCTACATTCCGTTCTTAATCTTCTGGCCAGGGGCTCTATATATGTTAAAAAGTAGTGGAGATAACGGGCATCCCTGTCTCGTACCTCTGCTTATCTCAAAAGATAATGTTAGTGAGCCATTGACCAAAATCCTCGCTACTGGTGCTTGATAGATATTTTTAACTGCCCTAAGGAAATTCCCCCCTAATCCATTTCCCTCCATTACCTGGTATAAATACGACCAACTGACTCTATCAAAAGCCTTTGCTGCGTCGACCATTATTATAGTTAGAGGTGTTCCTATAGCCAAGGCAATGTCAATTGCTCCTACTAGGTCGTGAGTAAGTTCTGCTAATTGTCTTTCCCTCATGAAACCTTTCTGATTTTCAGGGATTATGTCTCCTAGGACATTGTCCAACCTTTTAGCGAGAAGTTGCGTGAACGTCTTATAGTCCGAGTTTAACAGAGATATTGGTCTATATGCTTCGCATTTAGTCAGGTCATTATTGGGTTATTATTGCCTCGTTCCATGAGGGTGGAAGAGGGCGGTGTTCCATATAGATCCCGTTTACCAGCTTTAATAGGTGAGGAGTTAGTTCCACCCTTAATACTTTATATATTTCATTTGGCAAACCATCCGAACCAGGGGCCTTCCCATTCTGTAGATTGTTTATGATCTTATCTATTTCTACCTTTGTTATTTCCTGGTTTATGGAAACGTTTTGATCTGCACTTACACTGGGGGATTGTTTTGTTGTAACCATTTTTCAATTTCACTCTGCGTTGCTGCTGTATCCTCTGCATACACTTATTGAAAAAAACCTAAGAAGGCTTCCCCAATAGTTCGATCTTCTGAATATCTCTCTTTGGTCTCATTATTCACTACCTCTTTAATTTCATTTCTCATGCTATCTTGCCTCACCTTCCAAGCTAGCAGCTTCCAGCACCCCTCTCCGTATTCGTAATGTGCCAGCTTGCTAGCCTTCCACCTCCTATGCACTATCCCTTCCAGATATTCTCCTAGGGAATCCTTAGCTTCCCTTAGCTTATTTTGTAGCTCCAGGACATTGACTGGGTTTGTAGCAACGGTTAACATCTCCTGGATTTCCTTAATGCTAGTTTCAAGAATTAGCAGTTTATCCCTGGCTAACTTTCTTTTATGTGCTGCCAAGCTTATTAAGCTGCCACGGATAAAGGTTTTATAGGCATCCCACACAATGTGTCCCGGGGCTGAGTGTTCATTGAGACTAAAAAATTCTATCGTATTGGCCCTCAAAGTGTCTATAACATCCATATCTCCCAGGAGAGTTCTATCTAGGGTCCATCTAGCTTGAGCTGGGGAAATGGCTAGTGAGATCTCTAAATTTATGGATGCATGGTCGGATAAGTGCATTGGCTGGTGCGTTATTTTACTGATGCTTTTTTAAAATTTGCAATCTATCAGAAATAAATCAATTCTAGAGGCATGTGAGTATTTTTTGTTCTGGAAAGTATACTCTCTTTTCCGTCCCTCTTTTAATCTCTAGGCGTCTACTAACCCCAAGTTCTTAATGAGTTGATGTAGACTTTCCCTCATTTTTGGGAAATGCATTATAGATTTAACAGTGGATTTATCCAGAGCTTGGTCTAGTAGAGTGTTAAAATCCCCACCCATTATTATTGGATAACTAGTTCCCAAAAGTTGCTTATATACCTCCTCAAGCGGCATCGGGTTATCTATATTGGGGCCATAATATCCTACGAAGGAGTACCCTACACTGTGTATTTTAGTATTGCAGATCAACCACCTACCCCCTGGGTCAGCAAGGATGTCTTCTACCCTAACTCGTGCTGAGGCCTTGAAAATAATTGCTATCCTCTTAATATTACATGTTTGGTTGGTACATGCAAATTGTGTAATCCATTTATTCCCCTTAAGAATACCATCCCATTCCTCTTGATGCAGATGTGTCTCTTGCAATATTATAACATCATTTTCTGACTCTTTGAGTAATTCAATATTGTCGTTCTCCTATTCTTGACCCTTAGCCCATTCACATTCCAGGTTAATACCCTCAAATCATGAGCCTTTCTGCCGTCTGTTAGCATTGACATATATTATCGGCTTTACTATCCCTACAAGCTTTTAGTCTTCTTGTGCACATGAGGACTCTAACCAATTTTATTGATTTTTTCCCTATTTTTCTCCCACACCTGTGTTCAGTTAAATTAAAGAGTGAAAAAACCCATTGCCTCCCACCCAACCCACCGTGGGGAACCCTCCCTTTCTCCAAGCTGGGTAATACCCCTTTGTTCCGATCTCGTTTTATTAGCCTTTCTAAGCCTTTATCTGTGCAATCAGAACCTCTGCCTCAAACACCTCTTTAATGTTATACATCTTATTATTCCACATTACTTTCAGCAATGCTGGAAATTTTAACTGCTCATTTGTCCCACAAGATCTCAGTTCCTGTATATGTCTGCCTAGTTCCCATTGGTGGGTTTGTGTGACTTTTGCTATGTCAGATCTTATAGTGAAAAACCAATCATCCTTTTTAAATTGCTTTGCTTTGAGCGCCACTGTCAAGATCATTTCTTTAATTATGAAAGAGCGAAAATTTATCAGTATTTTTCTTGGTTTTTCTCTGCCATGGTTTCTCTTAAAAGGGTCCCGGTGTGCTCCCTGTATTTCCATTTCTAGGTCCTGACCTACAGTTTCAGGGATAAATTCCTTTATTAGATTGATAACAAAAGCTTTTATGTCCCCATTTATGTCCCCTCCTTCTATGCCCTCTGGGGTATTTAGGAGTCTTAGGTTGTTTCGCCTTGAATTGTTTTCCATCGCTTCTAGCTTGTCTCTGATTTCCTTCTCTCGATTTTTTAAAATTTTAATCTCTTTATGGTTAGATTTTACTTCCTCTTGTAGTGTTACCAGCGACTCTTCCACTGTAGCAAGCCTTTCTGTAATGCTGGCCAGCTTTTCCTCTAAATTCTCACATACCTCGTGTATCTTTTCTTGATTTTTCTCTGAGATCGCAAATTTTTCTTTTATGTCTTTTGAGAGAGAAAGTAATATTTGACTAACATCTACGCTGGCCAATTCCGCATTTTTGTTTGCATTTGTGCTATCCTTTTCTGGGAGAGATTGCAAACCTACCCCTGATATGTCTTCCATCTGTGATCTATCCGTTAGTATTGTGAACTGATTAGAAAGAGGGATAGGCTGAAAAGTATTTTCAGGAGACCCTAAACTATCCATATTCAGAGTGCTCTCAGTGCTCTCAGGGCTATGCATTCCATTCATTGCGGTACGGGTCAAGCTGGAAATGGGGCCGGGATTAGTGTTTTTAGTTAGGTTCTCCGTTCCCTTAATTTTAAAAAAAGTTCTCAATGAGGCGGTAATCTTAACTTTCCCACCTAAGTTGTCCCCAGACGCCCCGAATGTTTTTGCCCCTTTCCGTGACAAAACTGATTTTTGAGTATTTATTTGTAGTGTGGGGGAGGAGAGGGTACTTTCTTGGGGATGTCCTGGGGCACACAATACTACCCTCTCTACACGCTGGGTATGGGTATTGGTAAGGATGTGGTCCCCCTCGCCAGCTTCCTGCAGTTGTTGAACTTTAAACTCCGTGTTTCTCAGCGCGTACCTATTCTTCCCTTGTCTCGCAGAGGGGAATGTTAGACTAGTGCTCACAGTAGGTTTTTTTGTTACTAATCCAGCCCCCGTATTTGGCTGAACCTTACTCTCCTATGTAGCATCCCCAACAATTTTGATAGAGGGTGGTGTGTTCAGGTTGCTATTGTTTAAAAAAAAATGTTTTGCCCTCTTACTTTTACTGCCTTTCAGGGGGTCATGTGTACTCTAGCCTGTGCCTCACCGACAGCCAGCTCTAGCAGCCCAATATGAGTCCCCAATCCCCCTGTACCTCAAAGTCCTGTAACAAGACCTGTAGCAGTCCAACTTAGGATCCCACGAAAGCTGAGATGTGCTGCGGCCCACCTACTCTGACGGGTCTGCTTTGCAGCAAAAATCCAGAAGGAATCAGCAGATTCGGCAGATTCGTCCGTAACCGCCACTGCAGCTGCCGTGCCAGCGAACCCAGGGACGCCGGAGACCAGGGAAGGGAGAAAAACCAGCGGAAAGCACCCAGCGTTTGCGGCCCTACGGATCCGCGGCGAGAAAAACAACACACCCAAGAGCCCGAGGTCCGGGCAGATTCCGAGTGACAAACGGGCTCAGGTAAGGCTGTTATTCAGGTGTAACCATGTTGATTCCAGATCGTAACGGCGGAGCTCGCGGCCGGTGTGTTAGCGAGCCGCGATATTCCCCCCTCGTGTTCTTCTTGTTTCAAAACCTGAGTGCACACGGGCTATAGGTTTGTTATACATTGCACGAATTGCACCAATGAAGTTACTTCCTAAGCCATTGTCTTCCAGAACTTTCCACAAAAAGGCCCACAACACACGGTTGAAGGCCTTTTCAGCATCCAGTAAGGCCACCCCCATTGGTTTTTACCAGAACTTCAGTTGCATCAAATAGAGATATGACCCTCTGAATGTGATCTGTGGTCCCTCTGCCTGGGATGAACCCATGTTGCTGCTCAGACACCAACTGGTGTATTACACCAGCTAATCGGGTGGCAGTTTTGCCAGGTTGGATTATTTTTATGTGTCACCCATATTGGTGAGGGGGTACGTGTTGAATTATTCCCTAGTGCGGTGTCCGATCATAACCTGATTATTTTTGAGTTTCCCATTGTAGGGCTGGCTCGTACACCTAGAAAGTGGACATTTGATTTGAGAGGGGGCTGCTGCTAGATCCTAACTATGTCAAACACATGAAGTCCTGGATTGTGGGTTTTTTTTAGTTAAATAAAGGAAGTGCTGATGTGGGAATAGTCTGGGATTCATTTAAGGCAGGGGTGAGGGGCGAAACCCTGAGTTTTAGCATCTCTAAACAGAAGAAGGTGTGTGGACGCAGTAGAGAGCTTTATCGAATTCTAAGCAGTCTGGAAACAGAATTAATTAGTGCTGTTAAAAACAGGGAAGACTCAGGCCCTGTCTTAAACTTGATAGCTATCATTAACGCACGCCTAAATGAACACTTTGCAGAGAAAACAGCTGGGAAGTACCTGTCTAAAGAGCAGGACCACTACGAGCACAGTGAGCGCATTGGGCAGTTTTTGGCAGTTAGGGCACAGCAACAGAGCACGGTTGGTTGTATCAGTAAAGTTAAAAATCTGCTTGGAAACAGTTACAGATCCCGTCAAAATTAGAGAGGCTTTTAGGGGCTTTTATGCCGATTTGTATAAAGACTCCTCTAACCATGGCCCCATGCTCTCAGATAATGGCTTGGTAGATCAGCCCAGTACAATTACAGATGAGGAAAGTCTGATGCTAGGGGGAGTAGTATTACCTGAGGAGTTATAGACGGCTTTCTTTGCTTTACCATCGGGGAAGGCTGTTGGTGCAGACCACATTCCTCTGGAATTTTACAAGGTGTTCTTTACAGAAATACAGCAGGAACTGCTGTGTCTTGTAAATGAAGTTAAAACCGGGACCCTGCCCCCTGGGACTGTTCATAGCCATCGTTGCACTGCCTGTGTACATCATGTGCCCCTGTGATTGAGACATGTATATCCAACTGTGTAATGCACGGATATGTTGCATGTGTAGTAATGGCCTTTTCACTTTGTCATCCTCACAGGTTGATGCCCACCAGAAGCAGAAGATATGGGGTATCGCTAATATAATTATCTTTTTAAAGAAAGGTAAAGACCCCGTAGCTATGGGCTCATATAGACCAATCACATTTTTAAATCATTTTTGATTGTTTTTTTCACATAATTTACAATTTCTTTTATAACAATGTGTTTGAGTTGTTCGATGTTTAGGCTTTTTTGATGGGCGTTTTTTATATCTAATTATTTATAGTGTACATTTTGGTATATTCATACAGTATTTTGACCTAATAATTAGGCAACAGTTTCTAACTCTAATATATTCTCTTAAATATATTTGGAATTTAGAGTTTAATATTATTTGTCAAGTTGTGAGTTTTATTGAGGGATTGGAGCTATCATTTTCAAAGATTTTCCTCTACGTTAATATAATTTTCGATTAATAATTATAGTTTTTATTTTTAAATACTATTTGTAACAAAGTGCTTTTTTTGCGTGGTTACCCCCATTTTCTATAACTTTTTTTACTCTCTGCACAGGGACGCTGCTGAACAGTCACTGGTGCAGGTGCTCTGACCCCTAAAACATGTTTAAGTTGACTAAACCCTAATTGGCATATTTAACATTCTTAGAGGCCATAGTATACGATGTCTCAAAATACACCCATGTCTGGGAAAGTTAAACGTTACCTATGGACTTCAGCACCACTGTGCCATCCACTAGTATGACAAGACAAGTAGGACACCAGGCTTACCACTGTAGGTTTACTGCTGCTTTTTAAAACTGCAACCCAACCTATGAAAATAAAGCATTATGACAGGAGAAAAACCTCTTTTTTTAAATATTAATAAGTCACCCCAATATTGGCCTTGCAGCCCACATTGCAGGTTCCATGGCATTTATAAGTATGACAAGTAGAAATAGAAAGTTACCATGTCCTTACAGTGACTAGCCCTTAAAAGCTATTTTCACTGTAGGAAGGCTGCTGGCCTTCCTAAGGAGAAAAGATAGAGACCTAAAGAGAAACAATGGGACACAATATCAAATATTAACTGTGCTATCTCATGATATGAGACAGCTAGCAAAAAATCTAGGAATCCAACATTTATTGAAAGTTCAACTAAATGGTGAGATCAGCTTTTTAATAAATCTTAAGGAAAATTGACTTTTAGAAATCCACCTTTTACCTGCCTGAAGCTCTGGGCAGCCAATTTTCATTAGCCTCTGACTGTCACCAAGCTGGTGAATGGGCCTGATGGGGTGTGAAAGCTGTTCACAGAGCAGAAACAATGGCCTGGGTGTGGGGTGGTGTTTTTGTTCCTCTGGTAGGAACACCAGTTGGGATGTGCCCAGGAACTTAATTTACTTCAAGAGGGACCCTCCTGCCACAAGCAGGTTTCAGATGACACCTGCACAGCCCCCCTTCTGTGGTCCTACTAATAAGAAGACATCAAACCCAGGGGGGGGAAGCTGCCCCCAGAACTGGTTTGGTGTGACCTAGAAGGAGGGGATTGCTCATTACATTGGCCACATCACTGGGGTGAAGGGTTCATCCATCTTGCATTTAGTGAGTGAGAGGCATTGTGGGATTGTTTGCAGTAGAGCACCTAGAAACTGCTGCAAAAGTTAGTAGAGGTGCCCCTGGGAACATTTAGCTTATTGGTTAGGGAGGGGCCAGGAGTCACATTAACCCATAAGCCTGTGCCAGGCATAAATGATGTAAAGCAAGACACCTTCTTCCTAAAATACTGGACTTGTGAAAGAACAGAAGAAGGACTGCACCTACTGTCTGAGACCTGTGAGGAGACCTGATGGGTTGCACCTGCTCCCACTTGTCCCCAGGACAAAGAAGTGGACCTACTGAGTGCCCTGCTGGTGGTCTCTTCTGGAATGAGTCTTGACCCCGAACTGATGTTCCTGGGGACCTGGTTCCTTGACTGTATCTAAATGGATTTCTCCTAATATCCCTGAACCTCTGGGACTTAAAAACCTTATAAACTTGAAGCCCTCTGGAGGACTGGGACAAACCCATCACGCGGATCTGTGCAAAGTGTGTTGTTGCTGGGCTGAAAGAAAAGGGTGGCCTCTCTCAGAGCTTCTCAACAGCAGCACATCTTATTCAGTGGGAATTCGTTGAGAAAGAATCCGGCCTTGTGAAGCCCTCTTCAGACACAGTCTGCAAACTTGTCACACTGGACGATTTGGAGCTCCAAGAAAGAGACTGAATCTGAAAGTAGAAACCATGTGAAGATGCCAAAAGTATCCAACTGACAAGAGAACTTTCATGGGTCCTTTTCCCACCAAAACCAATGGCTTCAGTGGGAGCTTGCCCGATGCTTATCTGACCTCATTGAGCCCTCCTTGGATCTAATTTGCTGCCTTGACCTGCTGTAGAATTTTAACTTCCAGAAAAAAGGCTAAGGGCCATATTTACAAGGAAGTAACGCAATGTGGTGCTGCAAGCCATTTGGCTGCGCCACGCTGCATTACTTCCGAAGCAAAGGGGTATGACGTATCCCTGAGCTCTCCCCTGCGCTGGTGCACAATTGGATGCTGTGCAAGGGTGCCGTGTGCCAATGCAGGCAATCTTGCATGATGGTGCAGGGGGGCCTGCATTGCGGGGATGATTGTTTTTGTGCAGGAAGGGACACCTTCCTGCACAAAAACAATCCCAAGAGGTGTTTTCCTCTTTCTATGTGTGCTACAGAATACAGCACTCATAGAAAAGGAAAAAACATGGAGAAATGAAAATATTTCTCACCGTCATGCCTCATTACACCTCCCCTGGGGAGGCTCAGGAGTCTGATGCATTCCCAGGTTTACGAAACATTGTAAATCTGGGAATGCGGCAGAATCCATTGGAGTGCATGAGAACACCCACAGCAACACCTGTGAAACGCCCCTTTCACGCAAAGTGCTGCATGAAAATGGGCCATATTTACAAGGACACAAAAAGCCACACAGGGTGGCTTTACGTATCCTTGTAAATATGGAGCACCACACTGCGCCATGCCCCTAAGTCCCAAGGTAATACCTCCAACCAGGTCAAATCTGGTTGATGTGTCCGACATGCGCTCAATGGCAGTTGGCCTGAAATTGCACCTAGGTCCCGGTCCACCGAAACCAGTTGAGCTTACTGGTTTTTGGTGATTTTTTCATTTAAAACTTATCATATCTCAGGTTCCTTTTATTGGATTTGTGCTGTTTTGGTGTCATTTTGACAATTATATTATTCTCTATTTTATAAATTGGAGGGGGATTTTTTTGTGTTGTATTCATGATGTTTAACTGTTTTGATACTTCTCAATGCTTTACACTTTTTCCTAAGTTCAGCCTGTCAGCACAGCTCCATAGCTAGTGGACAAACCCTCTGATTTTGGGAAATTTTTGTGTATAGACTGTTTATATAGATTTCTTCAATTTACATTTACTGACATGTTTTATTTTTTGCCCACTGACCTCCAAATTTCGATTACCACTGTGAATTAGGACTTTAATTTTGCCCATTCCCAAGAACAGTTTATGTTTTCCACCAAATTAATATTTTGTATTACACTTTATTTTATGATATATATAAAAACGTAAAACTTTTTCACATTAATGTATTTCTTGATATTACAGCTTTTGCAGAATAATTAATTGTATGTTAGGAAAAACAATTGTTTTGTTATTTAGAAAATACTTTCAATATCAAAATAACATTTCATATGCAATGCACTTTGAAAGCAAATAAAGAACAGACACCCTAAAAAATATTTCCCATGTAATAACTTCAAAATCAAACTTTCAACACAGATGAAAGGCTGACACAGGTATTTTTTTTTTTTAAAGGATGCACTGTTTTATTTTTGCAAAAAAAGGTTTCAGCGAATGTGTTAGGGAAAGATTTACATTGAGGGGTTTATCCTACTACTCTATGCAATGGAGGGGGGAGATTGTTTGAGAGCAAGCTTGTCTTGTGGGTGATTGAGTTGTTGATGGTTCAATTGGTGGTGCTGCAAGTTGAGGTGGTGTAGGTGGACATGATGGAGGTGGTATGGTGGATGTGCTGCAGGTGGAGGTGTTGTAGGTGGATGTGGCAGTGGTGTGAGACAGGCATGTGGCGTATCACTCCTAGGTTGAGGTTTCTTTGTAGAATTTTTGTAGGTGTTGGCTGAGAGCAGTTCCAAAAGGTCCAGATAGTGGATAACGCTGCTTTCTCTTATTTCTTCATCCACTTCCACTTTTCCCTGACTACTGACATCAACCTGATTCTTGACTTGTAATCAGACAGGGTCAGTGATTGTGAGGATAGGGAACTTTCTTCTGGATCTACATCTTTCTCCCACAGGATTGCACTGCCTTAGAAGAAAACTAATGAACAGGTTAGTGTCTAAACATTGGGGAAGTTGTGAGAAATTGTTCTGGTTATTATGGTGTAAGCAATAGATATTGAATAATCTAAGCATTGCATACTTTGAAAGAGCTGCACGTTGATGGATATCATTTGATGCATATAATTTGTTTTCCAATTTTGGGTTTCAGAATAAGCTATTGCTTGCTTTTGGCAACTATTGTGATAATTATTTTTTTTGCAAAGGTTTTGGTAACTGTGCTCTTTATGGAGTATTTTGATAAACTGGTACATGGTTGGGTTGTGTCTTGCAAGTGTACCTTAAAATGAGTTGTGCTACCTTCAGGAGCATAGTTGGTTTTAGCTTCTTCGAAAAGGGTACTTTGATAGACGGCTCAACATGGAATTTGGAACCTGGATTGTCACCTGTGCCCAGACTGGTGAATACAGTCAACACAGATTTTGCATTATTTAGATTATTATAGGAAATACATTTTTCTTTGGTGTATGTGATGGTGAGGGGAATACTAGTGTCAGCATGGTTTAGTGTGCTGGTTTGGCTTGCCTCTCTGATCTTTGTCTTGCAATTATCCATTTCAGTTTTGGAACTGAAGGTCATTGTTCAAATACTTGGGGAGAATTCTGTGGGCTTTTTCTTTTCGTTATTGTTACTGTGGCAGATGATGAGCTGGTTGATGCTTCCTTAAGGCCTTGTGCTATATTTCGTACTGTTGTCTCTGACATCGGGTGGGGGGTGGTGATAGTCTTTAACATTTTCTATGGCATATTTGTAGTGGTGGCTTTCACATTGAATCCATTAGAATTATATTTGGTGGTCGTCTAATGTGTGCACCTGTTTCAGGTGTTCTCTATACTGTGAGCATATCCTACTTGTATAAAAAGAGATTTTCTTGAGAGTTGGTAAAACTTGGTTTTGTATACACTTTGATATCGTTAGGCTACATACATTAAGAAGTAGTAGATTTAGTAGTAACAGTTTTTTTTTTAATTAAGAGACAATTTACAAAGGTACGTTTGCATGTGCAGATCTACTCCTGTGTCGATCTACTCTAAAACTTAGCTGTAACTCGCTATTTTTTAATAAATCACCATTTTGAATGAACATGCATACCTAGTTATAGACTAATGAGCCTCACCCCCTCCAATGAATAGAGCCTCCTATGACTGAATTTATGACTGCAAAGCCACAGTATCTTCACAACTATATTTTGTGTTTCGCACTTTTGGAGTAGATATCCTCCATCGAGGTGGGAAGTTTGTCAATTAGGTAGAGATGTCCACCACCTAGGTGGAGACCTCTGAATGGAAGGGACTAGGAAATAGTATGCACAGGACCCAACTCATAAGCACTTGACACCCATTCGCTTAAATCACATACATACATCCACATCCTAGGATTTGGCCTCCTACCTTTGGACTACATGACCATGCCACCAAGAGGAGCAATATCCAGCCTCAAGCAGGCAGTCCACAATACTGTAGAGAAAGTTACATTACACAGAAAAAGAGACAGACCTTGTAGTTAAATTTGTGGTCAAACACTACAAGCAACTGCACGGTTTGCATCCATACAACCTCAATGGAGCAGAGAAGACACCCTTGTGGCAAGAGGACACAGACTATGTAAAGACACACACTGTGTGGGGCATTAAAAAGAAATGGCAGGATAAGAGAATGTGGGCTCTCTAGGAATCTGATAACAAACCCAATAGCAGGAGGTAGATCTGGATCCCGACTTCTACATACACGTCAAGTAATGTGCCCCCTAGACAACTCTAACACAAGACCATGTATGAATTTAGCCTCCTCTCTATCATTAAAAATGATCCTACAATCATTCATGCAACTCTTCCCTTTCCCCACTGGCTGTTGTTATGCAGATGCCACACACATATTCCTCTAACTCAGCTCTAACTCAGACATCCTTCAAATATAGTACAGCACTACCCAGGGTGGGACTAGCACAGAAAATAGACCCAGGTACCAAAATAAAGGTGACCCCTTATTAGTGAATTAGATAGCCCCTTGTTAGCACTGGGGGTCTCTAATTGGAAGAGGTATGCACCTTTGTCCAAGTAGGGACCCTTGCTTCTAGTCAGGGTAAGGAGGATACACACTTTAGATAACCCCTGCTCACGCCGTGGGTAGCTTGGCACAAGTAGACTGGCTTATCCCAAAGGCAATGTGTAAAGTATTTGAACTCAAAACACACAGTAATACAGTGATAACACCACAAATGGGCACCACACCAGTTTAGAAAAATAAAGTATCTTTATCTAAACTCAACAAGAACAAAACGACAAAAATCCACCATATATGTATCAAATTACGATTTTAGAACAGTTATTGTAAAACAAAAATAGAACTTGTTGAAAACAAATAGCTCCACCTGGGGCTATTACGATGTGGTGACAGCAATAAATCCAATGTACGGTGCCGACCTTGAGGTACGCGGCATCGGGCATGGAGTCACACGTACCCCCAAACAAACAGTACCTTGGAAAACGAAGTCTATGATGATGCACGGCATCGTGGAGGTGAGGCATCAGTGCGGAGGTCCAGGCCGGCTCTCTGGCTGCCATGGGGGAGGCGAAGCATCGTGTCCGTGAGGGGGCAACGTATCAAATCCAGGACAGGGGAAGTTGGTTGCATCGGCAGTGAGGTGTCGGTTCAGGTGAGGCAGTGTGAAATCGGCAAGTTCGTGGAGTCATCCTCGGAGGTTACCGTCGCCGCGATAACTGGATGTAGGCACTGGCGGTGACGGAGTCGGTGTGAGCCCTAGCGTCAGGAAGGCAGCCATTGAAGGGCGTTGGAGCTGCGGTGCAGTCAGGGCGGCGCATCATGCACTTCACAAGCGGTGGCCTCGGTGCAGGTTGCGGCGTTAAGGCAGCGTCACTGTCGACATCTGATATTGTTTTTCTTGCTTCTCTTAGGTTTCTTTCAGCTCCCAACAACAGGAACAACCTCCAGAGGCCCAAAACTGGAACAAGCACCCATTGGCAGGTCAGAACTCTCATCAGTAGTGTTCAGGGGAGCTGGGGGTAAAGCTTTGTGTCCCTGAGACTTCAGAATAGGAGGCCAGCACACACAAGCCCTTGAAGATTTTTCTTCAAGCAGGCTTCTCAGCAAAGTTTAAGCTTTTGTCCTTTCCTTGGCAGAAGCAGCAACTGCAGTCCAACCCCACACAGCAAAGGGGCAGAAGTCCTCATCACAGCTCTCCAACCCTTCTCCTTGGCAAAGGTTCATCTTGAGTCCAGAAGTGATCTAAATTTCTGGGGTTTAAGGTCCACGATTTATACCTCATTTTATCTTTGTTCTTCTTTGTGCCAGGGTCTCTGAGCCCAGTCCAACCCAGTTCTGTCCTCACTGGTACAGTATGACCACAGGGGGTGGAGACAGCATGGTGCAAGGGAGACAGGCCCTATTCAAGTGCAAGGAAAACTCCACCCACTATTCTAAATGCAGCCAGCGTCTATTCAGCTCAGCTCTGAGTCATCCAGGAAGGGCCAGGCATACCTCAACCCCCCTAGTGGCTGTTATGTTATGTTATGTTACGTGATTTATAGAGCGCATGACTGTCCCGGCAAAGGGACGTCCCAGCGCTAAATGCCAGAAGGACGGTGCATATGAGACAACTGCTACTGAAATAGCCAGGTCTTAACTGCCTTTCTGTCTACAGTGAATGCACATCCTCAGGCCCTGTCACTCCAAAACCAGACAGTCAATACACAAAACAGCAGAGGCACTCAGAATGGTTAAATAAGAAAATGTCTACTTTCTAAAAGTTGCATTTCCAAACACACAATTTAAAAACAATCTTCACTAAAAGATGTGTTATTAAATTCTGAGTTCAGAGAGCCTAACCTCCATTTCTCTATCTTGTCCCAATGGGAAGTTATATTTGTAAGATTCTACAGAGTATCTCCCATGTTATCCTATGGGACAGACAGCCTTTCAATAGTGAAAAATAAAATACACAGTATTTCACTATCAGGACATGTCACGCACACAAGTTCATGTCCTTCCTTTCACATACACTGTACCCTGCCCATTAGAGCCAGATCGACATGGCAGTTAAAACTGTGCAGAGCCACTGCAGTGGCAGGTCTGAGTTACATTTGCAGGGCTACTTATGTGTGTGGCACAATCAGTGCTGCAGGCTCACTAGTAGCATTTGATTTACAGGCCCTGGGCACACTCATTGCACTTTACTAGGGACTTACCAGTAAATCAAATATGCCAATCATGGATAACCAATTGTAATAACAATTCGTACAGGGAGCACTTGCCAAGTCAGTCAAGAATGCTTTATTCGACAACTTAATGTCATAAAAGTAGACATAACATACAACAATGCATTTCATTAACACATTCTTTTTTTTTAAAGTTCAAACATTTTCTAAAAAAAGCATTCCTAATGTCAGCCAGGTAACCAAGGCTTAAAATACGTACAAAAGAAAGCATTATATATAAAATACAAAGTGAAAATGGGCAAACATGATCAAATACAAAAAGACTCCGCTTATGTTGTTCCTGTAATCCACCAGAAAATCGAGCCCTGGGATACATATAGTACAGGGACATTTTATAAAGTGCAGGTTGCTGAAAAAGCATACTCAAGGTAAAATAGTCCACATTTATAACATTCCTGGTATCAATCAAAATACCAAGACCCGCTATACATACAGTACATTGTATAAAGTGCAAAGTGCAATAGGGCAAACTCAATCAAATAGGATAATCCCCGTTTATGACACATATTGGGCCTCAAAGTAAAAACCTGTAAAAACATAATGACAGTTAAAAAACCAGTTTTTTCCTGCGCCTAATGGCTCCTGTTAGAAAACTTGCAACCCCAAAACAGACCATGGGGGAAGATGACATTTGAAGGTACAGTAGGGCTGGCCTAACTTGCACAAAGTGACAATCTCGGAGTAATGGTAATATACATTTCTTACGTAAGGAAACATAGTAATCACAAAAGAAAAGAACATGGAGAATATCCTGTTCAGAGAAATTGTCACAAGGGCAAGGTTCTAAGGTGCCAGGTTTAGAAAAGCCCTGAGGAACTGACAAAAGCCAATGAGCCATTTGCAGACGAAATCTTGCTAAAACAAAACAATGGAAAGGTTTACCAACAATTAATAAATAAGGTTGGGCGTGATTATTCATGGATAATGTAACATAGCGTCTTACCGGTGGTTTTAACAAATCCTTTTCTTACCTTAGTCCCTGGCGCTTGGACAAAAACTGGAGTTTGATATTTTTAATTGTGAGTTTGTCCATGGGTTTGGGACTTCGGAATAAGTCAGGGCAACCTAGCCAATTTGTCAGTTCCTTTAAATACCTTAACCAGGGGCTATGTTTGGCTCTATCTAGTGCTAGACAATCAGTAATTATTATTTGGTTTAAATTTGTAATGGGACTTGCCCATACTCTCAGCCAGCGCATTAACGGGGCCACTGCAATCTGGTCTGATATGTAACCCACCCCTAATTCTTCGTGTATTATATATGCAGCGGTGGAATGCGGAACTGCCAAGACCTTACGTAAGAACTTGTCTTCCTCCTGCTGAATGTCCTTTCCTTCTTTATATCCCCAGATATCACTGCCATAGGTTGCCATGAGGATACATTTTTCCTTATATATCTTCGTCAAGGCCGCAATGGGTTTAGTCCCTAGTTTTTTAGCAAAATTTAGTGTGGCCCCTGTAGCTCTTGCAAGGGTATTCTTTTTTTGCGTAATTTGTGGGCACCATGACGCACGTTCGTCAAAAAGTACCCCCAAGTAAGGAAAAGTTGGAACCTTTGTTAAGTCTGTCCCTTTGCAATAAAATTTGGTCTTTTTTTGAGACTTTCCAGGGCCAATAGACATAGGGGTCGATTCCGATTCGGGCCGGAAAAAGCACCGACCGACTCGGATCCGGAAAAAATACCGACCGACACGTACCAGTGGCGCCCGACACGCCAAGTACGATGCAAGCCGCGATAAATCCGACCGACACGTCAGGAAACCAAGCCGACCGACCGACCCGCTCGGAAAATAGCAATCCGGCCGGAAAAACACGCGAATCCAACCGACCGACACGCACCCGGAACAAATCCGACCGAATCGTACCCGCCAACTCCAACCTGCAAAGTACGATGCAAGGCGCGAAAACACGACCGAGTCGGACGGAGGACAAGCCGTACGACCGACACGCATACAAAACCGAGCCGAAGCAACACAATACACCGCGACCGACGCGTACGCAGCATACAAAACTGCACAAACACAGCGTGAACGAAACGGAAAACACCGTACGAGACCAATGCAGGGTCCGACTCGGTCACAAGAACGTTTCCAACATACACAAACAGCACAAAGGAAAAATCAACCAAAAAAGGCCAAACAAGCAATTACCAAGCCAATAAATACTGGGGGGTGGGGACAGAGAACAAAGACACACCAACAACTCCACCTATATAAAGGACACAAATCACTACCATGAGCCTTTGCAAATGCCATTCCACTGCCAGCACCCAAGAGAAAGCAACCACACACCCACAGCTCATCCCTCACACAAGCCACACACCAGCAGCACACCAACAAATACCTACCTCACATACACCCAGCACAACACACACCCACACACCCTCACCTGCACACCAACACACACAGCACCCACTATCACCACCCATCACCATGCCCCCCAAGAAGAATCCCAAGTTCCTAGATAGTGAATTGGAAGTCATGGTAGACGAGATCCTCAGGGTGGAGCCACAGCTGTTTGGCACTCTGGTCCAACAGACCCCCATGTCGCAGAAAACCAAGATGTGGGAGAGGATCATCAACAGGGTGAACGCCCAATCACCATGTCGGCGCACAAAGACCGACATCCAGAACAGGTGGTATGACGTGCGCAGGAGGGTCCGGGAGCTGCTCAAGAAAGACTACCACCTGAGCCAATACACCGGCAGTGGCCCTCCTGCCAAGCCAGTATACCTCAGGCCCTGGGAGGAGAAGGTGCGGGCCATCCTTCCGCCAGTGAGCGTATATGGACTAGAGGACATCCCAGAGCCTGGTGAGTACACAACAAATGTACACAATAAACTGCCACAAAACACACACATCACTGTCAAGGGGAGAGTCAAACCATGCACTCATAGCAATTACACAGCAACTAGAACAGAATCATCCCAAAATGTGTATGTCAGTCAGATAAACACAACACATGCCATCAAAAAGTCACATCCAACTGTGCCAACACATGTACAAACACAACCACAACTACAGCTAGGCAGTGGCACAAATAGAACTAACACACACATCCACACATGTAGCCACCACAACAACACCAACACACAGTGAAGACCACTCAAAGGAAGGAATTCTGTGTATGCTGGCCAAGTCAGTGTAGCCAATAGCATCATGGGAGTCGCACTCACACATATTGCCCCCCCCACAACTGTCCCATCAACACCACCCTGAACCATGCTCACATCACAGGGAGTGGAGAAGGACTCACAAGATGGCTGACACTGGCTACTGCTGTGGGGAGCACAAGGCTCTGCTGCCAACTGTGCACCAACAAACAGCAGGACACCACTGACTGACATCCTGAGAGACAACTTCCACTCCCTGCAATGCAAGCACGTTCCATGGTGGGATATCCGGCTGGCTGGGTGGGAAGGGGGACTTGCAGCACTGACCATAGTCACCAGCACCTCCCCTCACACCCCCCCCAACACAAACTCCACAGTACCCACCTGGTAGAATGCAATGCCCTCCATCCTAACACAAGATCCCACAAAGCACCACCACCCTGGGTTATGTTGTGTGAAGCACAGGGACACTCTTGGGACTCTTAGCCAAACAACTGCCAGGACAACACTCCCAGCCATCCTGTCAGCACAGCCAGCCCACCCCACAGGGAAGCAGAGTCAAAAGGAAGGAAGCATGGGCATGCTGGGAAGGGGGTGGAGGCAATAGCATGATGGGAGTCGTAGTCACAGACATCTGCATCAGCCCCACCACATGGCCCATCAACACTCACACTGAACGCATGCTCACATCCACAGAGAGTGGAGAAGGACCCATCAAGATGGCTGACACTGGCTGCTGTGTCGTGGGGAGCACAAGGCCCTGCTGGCAACTGTGCATCAACCAACAGCAGGACACCACTGACTGACATCCTGAGAGACAACTTCCACTCCCTGCAATGCAAGCACGTTCCATGGTGGGATATCCGGCTGGCTGGGTGGGAAGGGGGACTTGCAGCACTGACCATAGTCACCAGCACCTCCCCTCACACCCCCCCCAACACAAACTCCACAGTACCCACCTGGTAGAATGCAATGCCCTCCATCCTAACACAAGATCCCACAAAGCACCACCACCCTGGGTTATGTTGTGTGAAGCACAGGGACACTCTTGGGACTCTTAGCCAAACAACTGCCAGGACAACACTCCCAGCCATCCTGTCAGCACAGCCAGCCCACCCCACAGGGAAGCAGAGTCAAAAGGAAGGAAGCATGGGCATGCTGGGAAGGGGGTGGAGGCAATAGCATGATGGGAGTCGTAGTCACAGACATTGCTCAGCCTCACAACTGGCCCATCAACACCACCCTGAACCATGCTCACATCACAGGGAGTGGAGAAGGACTCACAAGATGGCTGACACTGGCTACTGCTGTGGGGAGCACAAGGCCCTGCTGCCAACTGTGCACCAACAAACAGCAGGACACCTCTGACTGACATCCTGAGAGACAACTTACACTCCCTGCAATGCAAGCACGTTCCATGGTGGGATAACTGACTGGGTGGGTGGGTGGGTGGGAAGGAGGTCTGGCTGTCAACCAAACACAATCAATGCAGACCATGTTCACACCCCAGAGAATACATAGAAATGCCCAAATAATGCAGGACAATGTGCCACACCAATATCAACCCCTGACTGTGACGACTTAGGACAATACAATGTACAGGCCCGCACCCCGAGGCACAGTCACAACTGTCAGGTGTGTCAACCACTGATGCCTGCAGAAACATGACATACATTGTTTGTGTCTCCCAAAAACAGGTGATGATAGGGACACAGCAGCAGACGCTGAGGAGTCCCAGTCCCAGGCTCAAGAGGATGCCGAGCTCACTGGCGTCGTACAGCCTCTGTCCTCCTCGGACGATGAAGAACAACCTGGCACATCCGGTGCAAGTCAACATGCTGCACCAGCAGGACCACCAGCTGCAGCACCAGCAGGTCCACCAGCTGCACCCCTGCACCCACCCCTCCAACGACTGTCACCACGAATACCATCCCTGCCGACATGGACAGAATAAGGAACAACACCAGCGCAGTGACCCTGGACCAACCTGGGGCCATGGACACCACCACCACCACCAACCCCCAAGGTGGACCAGGGTTATCTGTGCGTGCAACTGCACACACTGCACATGTCAGCAGGGGTGGTGGGAGGGGTGGGAGACAGAGGTCGCTGCTTGCAGACGTTGCTGGTGTGCATGAAGACCCACAACTGGTACGCATAGCTGATGCGTACCAGTCCAGCACCGGAGAGCTCAGCCAGGTAGTGGGGCTCCTCAGAGACATCAAACAGCAGCAGGCTGCCCATCATGCCCGCTTGGACTCCCACATGTCCCATGTGGAGTCACACATGTCACGTGTGGACTCCCACATGTCACGTGTGGACTCCCACATGACCCGCGTGGAGTCCAAGTGGGATGTACTACATGAGATGACGGCGGTGCACAGGGACATTTTACAATGCCTCCGCCAGATGAACAGCAACCAGTCCACACCTCCCTGTGTGCCAACAACATCTGGTACCGAACAAACTGCAACTGCCACAGGGAGGGAGGAGGACTCTGGCGGAGAGTCCCCTGCACCGCAGCAGCCTGCACTTGAGGGCCCCCCCCCAAGAAGAGGGGTCGTCCGAGGAGGGGAAAGTGAGAGGCTGATGGCCAAGCGCAACTCCCAGGAAGCCTGAACCTGTTCTGGATTTTCGCCTTTGTGCACAGACTGTTCACCCTGTTGATGGCAACACTACTCCCACACATTGCATGGGGAGTACAAGTTGGAACAATGTGTCAGACAACTGTGGCCCCGATACTGGGGATCCTGTCTACCTGGACTTTCTATTCATCTAGGAACTTGGGATTGCAAGATTCATGTACAGCACAATCCATCCTATGCACTATTATCACAGATGTATCACAATAAACACAATAATACACCATACTTGCCTCTGTCGTGATTCCAACGTGGGTACTGTTATGGGGATGATGAACAACAAAATTACACTGTGTATGCGAACTGCAACAGCAAGGACAACACAGGCATGTGAGTACAGGCAACGTGACACATATGAGGGAGACACACCACCAGGGCTACACAACACATACACACCTAGGCCATCTGACTCATTGCCTACACTGATGTTGCCAGGGAAGACGGTGCAATGCACAGACACCACACCCATTCCCAGTTGTAGTCAAGTAGCCCACAGGTGCAGTAAGCAAATGGCAGTCAAATGTGTGACCACAGACAACGCACATCACTAAGTGAAGCACAGGTTTATTACACAGTAGCAACATGCCGTAACCACTACAGATGCAAGGTAACCCCACCTGGTAGCGGGCACACAGTCAACAACTGTAGACAGAAGGAAGTCCATGGGTGTGGCGCACATCACCTGTAGGGACACAACAGCTACCAGCCTGGATGTGCAATCACGTTGTCGGTGGACACAGTTGACCAAACGAATCTGAAAGTACCCTGTGAAGGACAGAAATGACACACAGTCAAAAGCAATGGAGTACAGGACAGAACAGCAAAACTCATGCACAATACATGTTACAAGATACCCACCCAGAACCAAGTTAGCATGTCAACACTGTTGGGGAGTACAGCCCACCTGTCACCACACATCGCAACACACATCCAGTCAAGTAGCCCATGGACACACTCCAACAGCACCAGAGCACCACCCACACATCATGCCAACTCACATCATTCACATGACACCTCAGGATACTCACATTCAGCTAAAGAAGTTGGTGATGAGCTGTGTGCGGACATCACCATCACCATCATCATCATCATCGTCACTGGCATCGTGGTCCAGGCCAGGATCCTCCACAGGTGGCGGATGTTGGTCATCGTCATCCTGGATGAGAGGCAACTCCTTCCGCACTGCCAGGTTGTGGAGCATGCAGCAGACGATGATAATCTTGCACACTTTCGCAGGGGCATATGGGAGGGACCCTCCGGTCTTGTCCAGGCAGCGGAAGCGGCTCTTCAGGAGACCAAAGGTCCGCTCAATCACTCTCCTGGTCCGACCATGTGCCTCATTGTAGCGCATCTGGGCAGGTGTCACAGGGTTCCTGAGGGGTGTCAGCAACCACGGCATGTTGGGGTATCCCGAGTCACCTACGGACAGACAAGTGCACATCAGCTGACTTGGAAAAGTGGGCGGAATACTACAGATCAGATCACACACAATGGCACAAAGTCAGTACACACCGACAAGCCAGGCACGCTGGTTCTGCATCTGTGCCATCAACCTGGGGATGCGACTACTCCTCATCACAAAGGCATCGTGTGCTGAACCAGGGAAACGGGCACACACGTGTGTGATGGTCATGTCTGCAAGACACACCACCAGTGCATTGACCGAGTGGTAGTGCTTGCGGTTCCTGTAGGCCTGCTCCTGGGCCTGTGGTGGTACCAAAGCCACATGTGTCCCATCAATGGAGCCAATGACATGCGGCATCCTCCCCAGGGCATAAAAGTCACTCTTCACGTCAGTGAGTCGTCGCAGTCTAGGGAAATAGATGTACCGGTTCAGGAAGAGCAACATTGCCGCCAAGAAATCGCGGAGCACACGGCTGAACATGGTCTGTGACATCCCACCAGCAGACGCCACAGTATGTTGGAAGGTACCGGTGGCAAAGAAGTGTAGGGCTGCCATCACCTTCACCTTGGGGGTCAGCGCTGTAGGATACGGCCGGCCAGGCTGCAAATGTGGGGACAACTGCACTGCCAAATCCTCAATCAGCTGCCTGGTGAAGCGGTACCGTCGGATGCTGTCCCGTTCCACCATCGTTGCCAGGTCTGGGAATGGCCGATGGACAGCAGGAGCCCTGCAGTGCAGAGGAGAAGTAAGCAAGATCGTCAGTCACCCCACATATGCGGCATTGAACACACTCAAGATCCCAACATACATCATCATGAGGCACAACTACATGAAGTGTGCAGTACCGGAACGACATGTATGGTACATACATGGCCAACATCTGTCAACACGGTCCTACAGGTGGCATCAATTTGTCCCAGGTTGGCCCATTGGATATCATGATGCTGTGTCACAGTCACCCCCCAGTGACATGTGAGGACAGATGTGCCCCAGGCACCACAGCTCAACGACAGGCACATTCCCAGGGACCCTGTAATGCCACATGGACACTGGCATCACCTGGAGTATCATGTGTACACCACAACAAAACAAACATGACCCCCACAGGTAGTGGCCACACTTGCCATGGCAGGAGAGCCATGGACGTCTGTGACACACACGCACAACATCAGAGTCCATGCACACACAACGTGGATGTGGAGACTGTCTCCCATTGTGCACATGAAATCAGAGACATTGTAAACACTACATGCACAAAGACTGTGGAGGGCCATCACTATTGTGCCACTGGGACACCCTGGCTCAAACATACCGTCCCACATGGGACTCACGGGGTATGTGACATGACATACACAAACACCACTGTGAAATGTGACCATGGCACATGCACAGATATGAACAGTTGCACATCACAGTGGTCACGTACACGTAACACCCAGGATCCTGTCCCCATTAACACGTGCACAGCCTGGGGGTGGCTGCCCACAGGTGACACCCACAGGACAACATGTACACCAACATACACACAATAGGAAATGCAGCCTTACATGCCTTATGATAAGGTTTGGACAGGCTGTCGTGATGTAGGTGTGCCCCTCACTCCCTGGGAGCTATCTGTGGCTGGCATATGTCCATCTGAGACAGGCATGCTGACATATGCCAGTCACATGTACAGTGATGCGTTGAACAGCAATGGA